>JANIWX010000023.1:0-119425 GCA_030705205.1 Huiozyma sinensis
AGAAATATTAAAAAGTACCTTTAATCGTTGACTTGACGTATGGAGTAGATGCCTCCCTCCCCCCCCCCCCAACGTACATTTGCGATGGGCGTCAGTACTATAGACGGGATGGCGAGCGGGATCGAGGGTCCTTCGGATGCTGGACACCTTGGCACCTTGGACATCACCGTTTCTGACCCGCAGAAGCGGACTGGGGACCAAGGGTCGTACGTGAGTTACCAGATCTCTACAAAGACGCAAGGTGCGCGCATCGTTGTGGTGCATAGACGATTCAGCGATCTGCAGTTGCTGCACGACTACCTTACCGAGGAGCACCCTACGTGTGTGGTGCCGCCTCTTCCTGACAAGAAAGTGCTCGTGTCGATCACTAGTGACCGGTTCAGCCAGCGGTTTACAGCGAAACGGTGTCACAGTCTGCAGAATTTCTTGAGGCGGATCGCCGCGCATGAGACGCTGTCTCGGAGTGAGCTGTTGCGGTCGTTTCTGATGCGGGATGAGGAGTGGGACCGAGCGAAGCGGTCGTTGGTGTCGAGGCAGGCCGCTGGTGGTGGTGGTGCTAGACGTGAGGAGGTCACTGATGCGTTCATGAACGCGTTCAAGAGCGTGCACGCGCAGAGCGACGAGTGTGTGGAGGTCCGTGAGCGGAACGACCGGCTGGACCGCACCGTTGGGCGGCTGGACCGTACTTTCCACAAAGTTGTGAAGCGGAACGACGTTCTTGTGGATGACCTTGCCCGGCTTGGTACACATGTAGCTGAGTTGCGTGAATTGGAGGGCACACATACTTCGGGGAAGCAGTGGCAGACTTTCAACGAGGCGCTGACGCGGCTTTCTTACGGTGTGAGTGATTTGAACAAGTACTTGGACTACGAGTTGCTTGTTGATTTGAGAGATTTAGAACATTACATTGACAGTCTACGGCAGCAATTAAAGTTGAAGGATCAGAAACAGATTGATTACGAGCAATTGAGTGAGTACTTGACGAAGGCAGTACGGGAACGTGACCAACTGATCGCCGGGTACGGTGGACACAATTTCTTTACGAACAAGTTAGAAGAGTTTGCAGGTGTGAACCAGGAGGCTGCACGGCGTGAGAAGATTACTAAACTAGAGGGCAAGATATCGTCACTCGGTGGAGCACTTGAGAGTGCGAAACAGGTAGCGGATGCGTTTGAACTGGAGACTCTGCGGGAGGTTGCGCAGTTCGAGCGGGTACGCACGCAGGAGCTGAAACGGTCTCTGGGAGAACTTGCTGACCACCACATTGAGTTTTACGAGCAGATGCTCGAGACGTGGACCGCTGTTGACGCGGAGTTGGGTGGGTAGAGAGGGGACCCCCGCGAAGTTTATGTATACAGAGAGATAATGAATTAAAAGAGAAAAATACGTACATCAAGTTATTATATTGCTTTCCGCGACGATCTTGCGTTTTTTCCCCAAATGGTACCTCCCACTGCGTTCTAGCGCTTCGAGGCGCTCTGTGAGTGAATCCACAATACCATCGTGCCTCGAGTCTATGAGTGTCCAGTCGATACCGTGGTCCGCGACACCGTCACCAGCAAGATCTAGATCCTCGTCGTACCTGTGCAGTTCCCGTAAGCCAAACTCTCTACCAAAATCCTCACGACCGATGTACTTCCCCCAATGCAACGGTGGGAAATCCCGTGTGTTGATGGCCCTGTTCGTCTTAGACCGCGCCTGCGGGGACTTGTCGTTCTCCCTGACGTAGAAGTACCGCAGCAACATGATCGCCTCGCGACGGAACAGGCCGGGCACAGCCGCGTAGGCCGGGGACGCCCCCAGGGACACCGCGTGCGGGGAGTTCAGCGACAGGACCGTGCCGTTCCCGCCGAACCGGTCGTTTGCACACCCGAAGTACACTTTTGCGACTCCGAGCTGTCGCAGCGCGGAGGCGCACATGATGCAGGGCTCGACGGTGACGTAGACGCAGAGGTCGCCGGGGCCACCAGCTTCTCCGGAGGAGGGGCTGGTGGCACTGGCCCGGGTGGTGGTGGTACCCGGGCCAGCACCAGTGGTGGCCATGGCCCGCCCCCACCTGTCCTGCCACTGCCGGATCGCCTGGAACTCCGCGTGTGCGGTCCCGCAGTGTTCCCTGCTCGTGGCGTTCACCCCGAAGGCGACGACCTCCCGCAGCGCCACGGACACGAACACGCAGGCCACGGGCGTCTCGCCGTGGTCCAGCGCGTAGCGCGCCAGCCGCACGGCGTCGCGCATGAACAGCTGCTCCTCGGTCATCACAGCGACGTCACTGCGGAGACCGCCAACAGCAACAGCACACACAACGAACAGACACGTTTCGTTTCGAACAACAACACGCAATTTTTCTCGTTTTTTTTTTTTTTGCCGCCGAGTCGTTTTTGACACGTCGACCGTTTTTCTGCAGTCTTTTTTTTCTTTTTCTTCGCTGTTCTTCGCTGTTCTTTTCTCCTTTGCAGGGAGAGGAAAAATTATTATATATAAAGAGTGTGCTGTCTTTTTGGGCTTGCGTGCGGGGGGGGGTCTTGCTAGCTTGTTTACCGAAGACTCCAACGGATGCTGGGATTACAAGGAAGGAGAGGTTCGCAGTGGGCGGTGCCCCTCGGGGCGCTGCTGTACGCGCTGTTTGTGTTCGTGTTGCCCATGGCGGCTCATTCTGGTAGTGGGTCCCTCTTTGTTCGTGGTGCCGATGCAGAGGACAGCTACGGCACCGTGATTGGTATTGACTTGGGGACTACGTACTCGTGTGTCGCGGTGATGAAGAACGGGAAGACGGAGATCTTGGCGAACGAGCAGGGGAACAGAATCACGCCATCGTACGTCGCGTTTACAGACGATGAGAGACTCATTGGTGACGCGGCTAAGAACCAAGTCGCTGCTAACCCTACTAACACGATTTTCGATATCAAGAGACTGATTGGTCTTAAATTTGACGACAGATCTGTTCAAAAGGATATCAAACATTTACCCTTCTCTGTCGTAAATAACAAGGGGAAACCCGCCGTGGAGGTTAAAGTGAAGGGTGAGATGAAACAATTCTCTGCTGAAGAGATCTCAGGGATGATCTTGGGGAAGATGAAACAGATTGCAGAGGACTATTTGGGGAAAAAAGTCACTCACGCCGTGGTCACCGTGCCAGCGTATTTCAACGACGCGCAGAGACAGGCCACTAAGGACGCGGGGACTATCGCTGGTTTGAACGTGCTTCGGATCGTTAACGAACCCACGGCGGCTGCGATCGCTTACGGGTTGGACAAGAACGAGAAGGAACATCAGATTATTGTGTACGATCTTGGTGGTGGGACCTTCGATGTCTCTCTGTTGTCCATCGAGAACGGCGTCTTCGAAGTGCAAGCTACCTCGGGGGATACACACTTGGGTGGTGAGGATTTCGATTACAAGATCGTCCGTCAATTGATCAAGACTTTCAAGAAGAAACACGGGATTGACGTCTCTGATAACAATAAGGCTCTTGCCAAATTGAAACGTGAGGCTGAGAAGGCTAAGCGTGCTCTATCAAGTCAGATGTCCACTAGAATCGAAATCGATTCCTTTGTTGATGGGATCGACCTCAGTGAAACTTTGACAAGAGCTAAATTCGAAGAACTTAACTTGGACTTGTTCAAGAAGACTTTGAAGCCAGTGCAGAAAGTACTTGAAGACTCTGGCTTATCCAAGAAGGATATCGATGATATCGTGCTTGTCGGTGGGTCCACTAGAATCCCCAAGGTGCAACAACTACTAGAATCCTTCTTCGATGGGAAAAAAACTTCAAAGGGGATCAACCCTGATGAGGCTGTCGCATACGGTGCTGCCGTTCAAGCAGGTGTCCTCTCCGGTGAGGAAGGTGTCGAAGACATCGTCCTGTTGGACGTCAACGCCTTGACTCTAGGTATCGAAACGACCGGTGGCGTCATGACCCCTCTGATCAAGAGGAACACCGCGATTCCAACAAAGAAATCGCAGATCTTCTCCACAGCGGTGGACAACCAACCAACAGTCATGATCCAAGTCTTCGAAGGTGAGAGAGCAATGTCAAAGGATAACAACTTGCTAGGGAAATTCGAATTGACAGGTATCCCACCAGCACCAAGAGGTATCCCACAGATCGAGGTCACTTTCGCTCTAGATGCTAACGGTATCTTGACCGTCTCCGCTACGGACAAGGGTACTGGTAAATCCGAGTCCATCACCATCACGAACGACAAGGGTAGACTGTCTCAGGACGAGATCGACAAGATGGTCGAAGAGGCCGAGAAGTACGCTTCCGAGGACGAAGCGTTCAAGACTAAAGTCGAGTCCAGAAACAAACTCGAGAACTACGCACACTCGTTGAAGAACCAATTGAACGCAGAACTCGGCGACAACCTCGAAGAGGATGACAAGGAGACTCTGTTGGACGCCGTCAACGACACGCTCGAGTGGCTAGAGGACAACTTCGACGTCGCCATGGCGGAGGACTTCGACGAGAAGTACGAGGGCTTGTCCAAGGTTGCCTACCCAATCACCTCCAAACTGTACGGCTCCGCTGGCGACGGCGCTGCCCCAGAGGACGAAGAGGACGAGGACGACGAGGACGCTGACTACTTCGAACACGACGAATTGTAAGAGATGTGAGAGCAATAAAAAAGTAAGTAAAATACAGGACTAATAAATGGTCCAGTGACATTGCGGGGGGGGAGGAGGAGACGTCCCGAATACCTCTTTTCTCTTTTATAGAACCTATTCTGAATATATCAACGCTACATAAAGTAAAGTTAAGAGATTAAATGAACAACAGAGATGTATCGCGGTCCAGCCTTTTGTTGTCTTTGCAGAAAATTTTCTGGTTCTTGAAAAAAAAAAATACATAAAAGTGAAAAATTTTGAGATGAGCTGCTCATCGCACTTGTCACAGCCGCTATACCATTGGAAAAGACGGTGCTACAATCCGCGTAAGCAAGTTCTCGGAAACATCACCCCCAGAAGCAATGGCGAAGAAGAACAGACTGAACACCGCTCAGCGGAAACAGCTCCGGAACAAAGAAAACGAGTACATCGAGGAGTTGAACAAGAGGACGCAAGAATACGACCCGAAACTGCAACGGGCCACGTTCTTCAAGGACTTACCCCTCTGCAGGAACGTGCTGAAGGGGCTCAGTGCGTCTGCATTTGTGAAATTGACGGATATCCAGCGGGAATCGATCCCCGTGTCGCTCCAGGGACACGACGTGCTCGCTGCAGCGAAGACAGGATCCGGGAAGACGTTAGCGTTCTTGGTCCCCGTGCTGGAGAAACTGTACAGGGAGCGCTGGACCGAGTTTGACGGGTTGGGCGCGCTCATCATCTCCCCGACGAGGGAACTCGCGATGCAGATATACGAGGTGCTCGTCAAAGTCGGGTCCCAGTGCTCGTTCTCCGCGGGGCTTGTCATCGGCGGGAAGGACGTCAAGTACGAGTCCGAGAGAATCTCTAAGATCAATATCCTTATCGGGACCCCAGGGAGAATCCTGCAACATCTTGACCAGGCCGTGGGGCTCAACGCATCCAATTTGCAAATGCTCGTCTTGGATGAGGCGGACCGCTGTCTCGACATGGGGTTCAAGAAGACACTGGACGCTATTGTGGGGAACTTACCCCCCACGAGACAGACGTTGCTCTTCTCCGCTACACAGTCCGCATCATTAGCGGACCTCGCGAGACTCTCCCTCACGGACTACAAGAGTATAGGCACGTTGGAAACCGGGCCCGGTCAACAGGCAGGAGCCGCAAATACGGCTACACCAGACACATTGCAGCAGTACTACATTGACGTGTCACTACCAGACAAGCTCGACATCTTGTTCAGCTTCATCAAGTCGCACTTGAAGTCCAAGATGATCGTTTTTTTGTCCAGTGGGAAACAAGTACACTTCATTTACGAGACATTCAGGAAGATGCAACCAGGTATCTCGTTGATGCACTTGCATGGGAGACAGAAACAAACAGCAAGGACTGACACCCTTGATAAATTTGTTCGCGCGCAACAGGTGTGTCTCTTCGCTACAGACGTCGTCGCTAGGGGGATCGACTTCCCTGCGGTCGATTGGGTCGTCCAAGTGGACTGTCCTGAAGATGCAGACACGTACATCCACAGGGTCGGCAGATCGGCGAGGTATGGGAAGAAGGGGAAGGCGCTGATCATGCTCACTCCGCAGGAGATGGACCCGTTCCTGAACAGACTGAAGACGAAGAAGATCGAACCAGAGAAATTGAACATCAAGCAATCCAAGAAAAAATCGATCAAACCGCAGTTGCAGTCGCTACTGTTCAAGGACCCTGAACTGAAGTACCTGGCGCAGAAGGCGTTCATATCGTACATCAGGTCGATCTACGTACAGAAGGATAAAGAGGTGTTCAAATTCGACGAAATACCGACCGAGGAATTCGCAAACTCGTTGGGGCTCCCCGGTGCACCAAAGATCAAAATCAAAGGTATGAAGGCGATCACTCGCGCGAAGGAGCTGAAAAACTCCCCAAGGTCGCTGTTGAACCTGGCAAAGACGAATGAGATGGGTGAGTTGGAGGAGGAATCGAAACCCGTGAGGACAAAATACGATAAGATGTTCGGACGTAAGAACCAGACCGTTTTGAGTGAGCATTACATGAACATCACCAAGCATCAGACGGCAGAGGACGACGAGGACGACTTCATGACAGTGAAACGTACAAACCACATTTTGAACGAGCAGGAATTACCAGAACTAGTCGTGCCAACGTCTAAACGTGGCCAAAGGAAGGCGCTGTCAAAGAAGGCGTCCCTGGCCGCAAAGGGCAACCCCACTAAAATGGTGTTTGACGACGATGGTAACTCGCATCCTGTGTACGAACTAGAGGACGAGGAGGACTTCCAAATGAGAGGCAGCGCAGAGACTCAAAAGAGAGAATTTTTGAAGAAGGAGACGGACGTTCTCTCTAAGGGTGACAAGATCGATAAACAGGTTGCTAAGGAAAAGAGACAAGAAAAGAAGAGAAAGAGGCTCGAAGCACTTAGAAGAGAGATGGAGGAGGACCTGTCCGGGGATGATGAACCAGCTGTGGTTCTGGGAACGGGCGATTTGGATCTTGACATGAACGCCGCGGACGAGTCTGACAGGGAGGAACCCGCCAGGAAGTCTCGGAAGAAAAACAAATTTAAGTCTGCTGAGTCTTCTGACGAAGACAATAACGCCATTGAGGTGGAGGAGCCTCAGACACTGGAAGATTTGGAATCCTTGACCGCCAGATTAATACAAGGATAAACATCAGGACAACAAATCTGTAGAATTATTATATATTATAAAGAAGTAGAAGAAGTATAGAAAAAAAAGATATGCATTTTGTTTGATATTGTCGGAATGGGGGAACAACACCTGGAAATTGTGTCAATGACGTGTAGACGGCGTGGAGCTTGTTTTGATTTTTAGTTGACCACTGAAAAAAGCTGACCACGTACTATCTTGGATCCGTCTAATATTTGCCTCAAACCTAGATAGATGCTTAGGATCCCATCTGTAGATGAATAAATCTCTTGCAGTTTCGTTATCGTTCTTACCTTCTATTTTGTTGTGAAAGACCTCCCAGTGTTTCTTCCACAGACTTAGATCCCAAGGAGCCCCTTTCAAACTGATCGTAAACGCCCAAACTATCGGATCACTGTTATCCGAAGTAAGTCGACTATACGTTTCATAGTAGTCCTCAGGGGAATCCAATGGGGCAACTAACAGTTTGATGAAGGACAGAAGCTGGTTCAAATTGGCGTCTAGATGATTTTTGGCCCTCTTGAAAAAGGGACTCTCAGAAGATGTCGGCCCTACTACACTCTCACACATGGAAGAGAGCAGCTGCTTCAACAATTGCATATCTAGTAGCAACTGTTCACCGATATTAATGACTTGCTTCGTACTCAAACGTCTTTGGCTATTCGATGAGGCAAATGGTGGCAATGGCTGTAATAGCCTAATAATACAGTCAACATACGTTGTTGTAATGAGGTCAATAAAATTGTCAAAGAAATTCCACTTATAGACATCCCTGTTGAACAAGTTAACGATCTCTTCGAGCAAGTTTTTACTGGAAGGTTTCTGCGAGTGAGTTGACGTTGGTTGGGTTGTAAACGTCAATAATTTCTTGAGAGTCACCATATACCTACTGTAGTCCTCTACTAGCACATGTGCCCAATCCGTATTATCAAACTCTTTATAGGCAAATGACAGCTCCTTGGGGACCACCCTTTTCAACAGAAGTTTGTTACCATTACTGATCAACTCATCGTAAACATCCTTTGCCTTTATAAAAGGGTCTGAGACGCTTCTTGATCCGGAACTGAATAGAGAAAGTTTTTCCTCCAATTGATCAATTGTAGTCGAGCAATAATCACACGTGTTTATTAGCAGCACCGTGTATTTTATAACTTCAAACTTCTCCTGAATATCTACATTCTCTGGTAAAAGCAAAGGTTTCAAAATTCTATTTGAGTACTCTATCAGCCATTTGGCGAACAACTTGGATAAAGACGCTAAGATAGTATTGTTCTTGCTTTCTCCGACCAACTCCAAAGTCTCAGTAAGAATTGTCCTGTACGTTCTGAACATATCTGCCGTCGAGGGAACAACCAAAGAGTGCGACAGATCTTTCGGTATCTTCTCTTCGCTCATATACGTAAGCATTTTTTTGTTCATTATTCCATCCTGGTGGGATACCCATAATGACAGATACGGTTCAAAACACTTGCTCAGTCTTTCCTCTTTAAATTTGTTTGAAAACCGAACGTCAATGTACTTCTCAAAATCCAGCGTTACTTGCAATGATTTCATGAAAAGATCAATAGAGGGAGTCCTGTCTTTGAACTCTACCTTCAACAAGATGTCTAGATCCTTTCTTGTCATTGCAAAAAATTTTGAAACCAGTTGTAAAGGCATTTCCCAAGTCGGTAGGAAAAATGATGCAAATTTAGAATTGAAATTGTTTAGCACTCTCTTGAAAAATATGTACCTCCGTTCCAGGTTTTCCAAAGAGCCTGCTTCGTCATCAAACTGGAAGATTTGTTTGATTTCGTACAATAGTTTGTTCAAAGTCCATTCAATTATTTCATCCTTGGATTTAGAATTAGAGTCTAGCAGCTCGCATGCACCCTCCCTGATCTGCTTCTCAAAGGATGGGTCGACCTCTGATTTCCCATTTAGGATAATTGTATATGTCTTTTTTATCTTGCTGATGGTGTCTGACTTTAGCTTCGAAATGTTATTAAGCAGCTTGTTCACTTCACTGACAGACTTATACGAGGAGAAAATGTTTTCCGACAATGAACACATAATCCTGTATGGCGACACCATCTCTAGATACGAACCCTTTTTCAAAAAGTTACAGCATTCGTAATAACTGTCAACCAATATTTTCAAGTTCTGAAAAAGATTCAAAGAGTCAGTGAGGTTATGTTTTGCATTGTCTAAGTGGACCAACCCCTTGATTAGCTTAGTGATAGTAGCCTCTGTGGATGAGGCAATTTCTTGAGTAGTGTTGAAGTTGTTGACAACAGCCCCCAAAGCCTCTCCCTTCTCAGCAACAGGACCACGTTCATGTTTTTGAGCTTCTCTTGCAACAGTTATAGCCTCTTGCAACTGGATCTTATGTTGCCTCGTGGTTGCTAGGAGCGAGTCGATATCCTGCAAAGAATCCTTGGTGAGGAATATCGAAGTAATATTCTCAAACGGATCATAGTCAATTGAGTTTATACTCATAATTCCATAATCCTAATCAAAGAGAACAGCCCGCCCTTATGGATACCGGTTAAACGTTGGAGGTAGAGTCATCAAAAAGGTTTACTGCTAACTGTACGTGAACGTGAATTGCTAACTGCAGAACTAAAGACAAATAAAACCAGACACCATACAATATGTAACCCGGACAAGTATCATCGCAAAAACTCGATGTAGTAGCACGGCGAGCACAAACCACAGGCTGTTCTGGATGCCTTTCTTACGACCAGTGTTCAACCATCTTGCTCTTGTTCGAGTTCAGTAGTATAGTTGTCGTAATGCGGGATGACCGTATCAAGACTGTTACAGAAGTAATGGTTTTCCCGGATCTCTTGTACATGAGTAGTATGCAGTTGTATAAAAGAGAATGGTATTAAAAGAAGGAACTTTGAGAGGGGATACAAGGTAGTGTGGGTGATTGGGGACCACTGCGTACAAATGAGTTACTACAAAAAAGCAAAAAAAATGTGCTCCAGGGGAGGTTCGAACTCTCGACCTTCAGATTATGAGACTGACGCTCTTCCGACTGAGCTACTGAAGCATACTAAGTTGAATTTTTGAGAGAAAATGTGATTATTAGATACTACTACTAAGATCACGAGATATCAACTAGTATATTATTTAAATGTTCAGTTTAATTTTATTTTTGGAGCTGGTCAATTAAATCGTCAATATATTTGAGTAATGTGCTCTAGAAGGCAATTTGTTGGCAAGGCGTGAATAAGTAGATTAATAGCTAGACGTTGCTCTTACCCGTGTGACCAATGATCAGAATATCTAACTGAGTTACTTATCAAGTAAAATTGTGAATTTGGTAACTCTACTTGGTTTTCAAATGTGCAATATTTTGAAGGTCAAAACCTATTTCCTGTTATTCATTCGTTGCTGTACAGAAGTGTTGCAATTACAAATGTAACTCAATAACTTTGAAGAAACCCATCTGTTACTTCGGTATGCAAGTAACTGAGCACAAGGAACAGATTATCAGTATCCAGCACCACTTTTAACAATACCTTTCAGGATGATGTTAGATCCCTCAATGACGGAATAAAACCAGTCGAAGAAATTATTGCAAATTTCCGAAATCTGACGCTGTATGCCATTCAAGTGATACCTCCCTCATAGAATGTCCTTTCCAATGCTGAACTAAATTTGTAATTCCAAAAATGTTTTGTTTTGGAAGTGTACTCGATTGATTTATTGGAGGTCCCTATTATTTGTCCATGTGGTTTTAGCACAAATCGTGACAAAAATTAAGAACTAACCTAATCAAATTTTATAGACCGTACCCTTCCCCTTCAGAATAACAAATACCTGACAGTCAGTTTGTGAGATAATACCCGATTGACATTTATTCCTAACGGCGCAGGTGATATAAGGCTTAAAATCCATTATTTTTACCGAAAATTGGTGTTTCATCGAACAAGTTTGGCATTTTGTGAAAGAATTGGGAGAATAGCTTCACTACCACCTAAATACAAGTTTGTTGGTTTGCTGGTGACACGCTGCATAAAAGTAGTAGCCTGGATTGTTTCCTCATGCCAGGCCATGACCTGGCATCAACGACAAAACATCTCTTGAGACAATTTGTCTGCATCGTGTTTTATGTAATAGATTCTCACCAGGACAAATCATATAAAAAGCCCACGATATACCTCCATAATCTCAAAAAGTCTCACGCAATAATTATTTCTACTTGAATTAAACGATATCATTTCCTGACACGATGACTGAGAATACTCTTTGTATGAAGTGATAAGTCGCTGACTGTAGTTTCGCACGAGAAAGTATATTTTTCATGAAAAATGAAAAAAGAGAAAATTTTCACTTGAGAAATATTTTCTTGAATCTTAATAGAAGTAGTTCGTTACATAATTCTGTTTAAAGAAACTGATTCAGTTGATATAACCTTGTTCCTGCTAGTCAGAACAAGAGGAAGACTCCTCTTGTTCCAGTTACCAGCATGGTAGCGTCGCAGTTAGCCAAGACGATGGGGAAGTCAGTTCCTTGAATCCAAGAATCCACAAGCTCAAACTACAAATTTATGAGCTTGACAGTGATTTAGAATCTATTTTGTCTGATGAAGCGATCAAAGTTACAGAAAGAACAGAGTCATATACATCCACACAAAAGTTAGGTGAGCTGGTTTGCAAACGATGGATGATTTTTTACTAAACCCATGATACAGATTGTTTTCAAGCCTAATGACACCACCAGCTCTGGATTTACAATCATATTCCGACCCTAGTGAGGCATCGGTTATCACCGCAATGTTAATTGTATCGTCTTTATCCCTTTTGAATCTCATTGGAATATCTTTTGTGTTGTAGACAATTTTCAATATTTTCTCTGCTGCCTTTATCACCTTTTCGTGAGGATACATACTAACCGAGCAATTCTTCCAACAACAAACTCAATATCGATTCTTCCACGACTCCTAGTGTAATTAAGTTTTCCGATCAGTTCTCGCAGGTATTTTATCTTTTTTTTCAGTTCTGATTTAGTCAATGAGAGGTGATCTTCCTTTGGATTGATCTCATAATTGTATATGTGAGGTACATCCATTTCTTCCTTCTCCTTTATTACATTAGGATAGTTTTCTTTCAACGTTTTGATATAGCTTTCCATACTCAGATCTACAATTTCCTTTAAGATCGTAGGTTAAGTCTAATCCTAGGATATCTATATCCATTTTATCATTCTTCATGTTACCAACGATCTTTAGGGAAAACTGTTTTTCTAGTTGGTTCACTAAGTTATTCAGTTGATCTTCTGTTTTTGCTGCGATTACACAGTCATCCACATAGATTGCCATTAGAATTTGTCCATCTCTTGATGAGAATAGGCCTGGTGAATACCCGGAGTCGAACATATTAATCGAGTTCATGTACTCCTTCAAAGTTTCATTCCATCGTTTGGGGCTTTGTTTTAATCCGTACAAGGCCTTGTTCAATGGTGTCACCATTCTTTGATCTTATGGGTGACTAATAGATATTTCTACCTCTAAATCAGCACACAGAAATGCATGGTTTATATCCAAAATCCTGAGACGTAACTTCCCATTGTTCGCTAGAATTGACAATATTTCTAAAGAGTCCATATTTAGAATGGACGTTTCAATATCAGTGCACGTGCTCGTTATATGTGGATGATTGTGTGATAGATGCTAAAACGGAAAAACAACTTAATACACTAGTTGACCAACTAAAAAAACAACTCTCGCTTTATGTGTTCCATCTCTTTTTACTGTAAAAATGGTATTGATTGGAACAACTTTCTTTCGGTCTATCCGACTTTGACGAATTTTAACTTTCGGGTCAAATACATTCATGTTAATCAGGTTATCTAGTTCTTTGTTCTACGCTTGTATGAATTTCACTCGTTCATCAATATCTTGGTTCCTGGTAATCGCTTCTTTATAGAAAAGTGATCGAACCTTCTTTACAGATATATGACTACTGTTTTCCCAGTTCTGTTTCGGGTATATCAGTTTAATCCGTTGTCTTTTCTGGTTCAATGGTTTTGCAACATTCCTGTCCGGAATATGAATCATAGTTGATCTATCATGAACGATCGGTTTAGGATCATTACGTCCAGGTTGTACCACCTCATCTGGTTTCCTTTTTCTACTGTTATGTTTTTCTAGTGACAGTAGTTTCTTTGTCATGAATGATGGTATCTTTGGATCCGGTTTACTGGTTGTGGTGTCAGATGATGTATCTGGAGCAGATATGTGAGCACTTTGATCAGCATTGTCATCAGGTTCTTCCTCCGTAATATCGTTTGTACTGGTCACCGTTGTGTCTATCGTTGGTTTGTTTTCCGATGGGACGTTCGTGATTTCGTTTGATACACTTATTATCTCTTCTTGTAACGTGGAATTAGATGCATTCTTTTCGTGATGTTCAATCTCACTCTGGTCGTTGGTTTCAATTGTAGAAAAGGTTTTCTCGTCGTTCAGGTTGTTTTCATCCTTTTCATCTTCGGTTTCGTCCTCATCATCATCATCTTTTTCATCATCTTCCTCTGACGCTGTGTGGAAACTAAAATCTGAGTCAGAAGTCTCATCTCTAACAATATCGTTATTCTCTTCATCTTCAACGATACCCTTTTGTTCTTCATGGGGTACAAGGATAGGTACTGTTTCTTCTATCAACGGTTGTTCTGTTTCTTCTGTCAATGATTGAGCTAACAGCATGGTATGCACGTCCTGAGGTTCATTTTCTTCTAATTCCTCTTCTACGGATTGATCTCCCGATGTTGGATCATCCTTCTCTAGATCCTGATCCATATATTCGCCTGTTATCAATTGTTCTAACGGCATCGTGTTCACCATTTGTGGTTCAATACCTAACTCCTCATTTTGTAAATCACCACCACCTAATAGCTGCTTCGTGATTCTAATTTTATCTAGTTCTAATTCATCATTTTCTTCTAGTGAACTCGATGTGTCAATAATTTCATTCAACTCCTTCTCTACTAATTCTTGTTGGTATTCAATATCCTCAGTATCTCCAATATTATTGTTCAAATGCCTGAAAATCTAAACACACCAATGATATTTTGATTGTTATCATTTACGTTGTTGTGCTCCAGAGTGTACGAGGGTAACACATAGTTCTTAGTGTACCAAACTTTTCGATCTTTGGTACATAGAACGCATACCAGAAACCTTTTGGATCTTTGCATAATGTAATTGCTCTTTTTCCCTGTGTGTTCAATTTTCTCGCTTTGTGATCCCAAATCATTGCAGGGGCACCAAATGGTAAAAAGGACCTTAATAAGATTCCAACAGGGTATTTGGATATAATCTTCAACGGAGCATTATTGTCATTTTTGTCGAATGTGCAATTTCTAACATTTGCTGCTGATTTCGAAGTCCAATAGGTTATGGGTAATTTCGCTTGACCAAGCATCGTTTTTGTATCTGAAATAATGGCTCTTACCCCCCTTTCCGCTCGCGCGTTCGCTGAGTGGTCCTCTGTGGAGGTAAAGATCGCATTTATTCCATACCTGTCAAGTATATCTTCAACATATGAATTTTGGAATTCTCGACCTCTATCCATTATTACCTCATGCACTGTTCGTCCAAATTGACATCCAATCCATTTAATATTTTTGTCCAGTTGTGCACCAATCTTCTCCATACTTTTACTCGAGTGGGATGTTACAATAGTATACCTTGAAACACTATCTACCATGAGCAACAAGTAGCATTCTATAGTCCCTCTAACAGGGCCATACATGTCGATGCTCCAAGATGATCCTGGTGATTTGTGATTTGTATAGTGATTCATTGAGTTGGTGTAATGGAAGTGGCGATGCATTTCCCCAGCACAGCACGTTTCGCACCAGAGTTCGTTTTTCTTCGATTTAATGGCCAGAACATCTTCAAATATTTTATGTTCTACACTTTTGTTGATAACGGCTACTGGTATGTGGTTCAGTCTAAGGTGTGCTTCTATTAATGGAATATCTGGTTTAACAATCAATCGATTCACTGGTCTTATGGTGCGTACTTTCTGTACATTACCTTTCATTTCTTTTACTTCATGGTTGAATAATAAAATTTCTTCCTTTGGTACCAAGATAGTGTTGTCAAATTTGTATGTTTCTATAACAAAATCAGGTCCACTTAAATGTCTGTAACCTTCGTCCAATGACAAGTTTAGCTCTGTCCATGATTTGTCAGCTGACATAACTGTTGAATCTTCATCAGGAGCATAGTATGCTTGTACATTTGATAATTCCACGTTTCCAGATACAATCATTTGGTTAATACACGCTTGATTTCTTCAGTGTCCAAACATTTTTCATCATTCAATACTTTTCCCCACATCTGGTCTTTCATTCGTCTGGAGAAATGTTTTGCGAGAATCTCACGCAAAAGGGCAATCAGTCCTGCTCTTAATAACTTGACGTTTTCGAATTTTTCCGCTCTAACTTTCACGCCTAAAGCTTTATTATCGAAAAGATTTTTAATACTATTCTTGTTCCGGTTGCCAGTACGTTCACTACTTAATGTTTGTAACAGTGTTAAATTTTTTTTAAAAGAGTGTTGATAGCTCAAAATTTTATAATTATAATAGTAAATTCCCTATTGAATGTCTATTTGACAGCTACAGCGTTATATATCACTCCATTAAGTTGCTATCACGTGATAAAAGTATACAAAATTGTAATAAGTGCAAATTTCAAAATTTTCGACAAGTTAAGCCTTGTTGGCGCAATCGGTAGCGCGTGTGACTCTTAATCACAAGGTTAGGGGTTCGAGCCCCCTACAGGGCTTCTTAATTTTTTCCTTTTTGACACTCATTTTTTTTTGAGTTTTAGTCGTAAGATCTCTTTTGCTGATGGTAACTGATGCTTATTACCGGTTATTATGCTCCAGGGTTAGCGGTGGTCACAAAGGTATGTTTCATATAACAATAAAGAGCCGATGTAGGCTTGTTCAACATATCAGAGCTTCGAGTAAAATTTCCACGAAGATTGAACGGAGAGAAATACCGCAATCGTTACTGCGAAGACAAGAACTTAGACTTAAAGGTGGTAATGATCTCGCGGAAAGTCCTGATCTGATGAAATCCCTAGAGGATGTCTTTAATATATTCAATCCCAACCACGCCACTAATGAGGACGATGATATCCTCAGAGCGTCACACGATGCCATTGTCAACAGGTTTGTCCATTCGAAGCAAATGACGAGTCTGTTGAAAGATAAGTTTGGTTTCAATGAGGGCACCAAGCTGCTCGATCTGCAAGCATTACTCAAAAATTTCAACACGCTCAACCAACTGGAGCACGACTGTGTGATGACACTGGCATTCCCGTCCCAAAATACGGACCAAACAACCGAGAGCTGGAATGAATTGCCCCCATATGTAAAACAGTTACAATTTTACATTTCGTATGGTCCGTATGGCCCACGACAGGGTATTCCATTCAACGAGAACATATTGGCGGTGAAAAATGTGCCGCCCAGAAAGGGTGATCCAGTGACCAAATTCACATTGTACTTATGTGCATTAATATCAGCGCTGGCCCTCTGGAAGGACAAACTTTCCCCACAAAAGGAGAAGGCGACCCCACCTACTATCACCTAATTAAATATTCTTAACCCTCCCTGGGGTTCCCCAATTGAAAGATCGGAAGATACAAATTAGAAGTGTATGTTTACTATGCAGAATGACTACTATTTTTTAACGTTTCTAATTTAGTAAAATACTATCTATACAGATGTACGTATGTTGTGCACCGCCCGCCCTATTCCTCCTCACTCGTCTTCAGATTCATCTTCGTCATCGTCCATATCGTCCATATTATCTTCCCATGACTTCTCCACGGTTTCCTTTACCCTTTTGACGTACTGCGACTTGTAATCTTTAAACAGTGTTGCGGCCTCTACGTTCGCCGGGGATGCAGGGTTTGGGTCATTAAACAGACTTTGAATCGAGGTCAAGATCGACGCCACATCGTACGTGGGCGTCCACCTGTTTTGCAGAATATCTAGACAAATTTCACCATTGGCATAGACGTTGGGATGGAACATCTCTGAGAGAAATTTCACGTGCGGAGGTTTATTCGGGTAGTCTTCGTCGAATTCTAGTAGTAGCCTGAAAGTTCCGTCTTCGTATGGAGTGTCTGCTGGCCCGATAATCATGGCATTCCATACCATGACGTTGTCCGGCAGCGGCGATGCCGAGACACCTGGTGGTGCATCTTCCTTCATTCTCTTTAACAAAAAAGGGGTTCCAAAAGTCTCTTTCGGAGAACATACAAACATTGTTAGTAAAACATGGTCCACAACTAGTAGTCTGCGAGTCGGAAGAAAGGTACAGCACGTACTCTCTCTGCCTCTCCTCCAATTCCGATAAAACAAAAAGAGGGCAAAAAAAAGAAAAGAATAACAATATTCAACATACTTTGAAGTCACGCATAAGCCTTCTTCTTGCTGGAGTAGACATAGTGTATAGTCTCCGTCTGTCTAATTTGTTATAAACCTAGTGTATTGGTATTCAGCGATGATCCTTCACTGTCCATTCCGGGCAGAAGAGCAACTTTTAAGTGGCGATTCAAAATTCGGTTTCGGTGATTTTTCTATTTTCTCAAATTTTTGGGTATTTCGACGTCACGTGCGTCCGGAAGGAATGAGCGTGTCCAGAGCAGGTGAGATGGGGCCGTATAGGGTGGATGCTACGGTGGGTTCCTGGAGGAAACGGAAGGGACTACACTTTATCCAGTTGCTTCTTTTGTGTGTGCTTCATCAAGTTCCCCAGTTTCAAAACCGTGTCTACACCGTACCCGGGCATGGAATGGAGAGAGAGGTCGCCGTTCCAGTAGTCTGCGTATACTTTGCACATTGCCAGGCCGATCCCCAGTTTGTAGCGGAAGGGTCTTTCCAGTATCTCAATGAGGGGCTTCTCAAATTTGAATTGGCCCTTTTCCAGGTTCCAGTGCGTGGCTGGTTCCAGTGAGGTGCGGATGTACGGTTTGGCTACCTCTCTTGGGTAGTTGCACCGGCTCGCTGTTCCGGCAAACCCACCTTCGGATCTCGATTTCTGCTTCTTCTCCTTGTACAAGTGGTCATAGATCGAGACCGTCTGGAGACCAGGTAGTCTGTGGAAGCTGCGCAGCGATTCACTAGCCCTCGCCTTCGATTTGCCAAACGACCAGATATTTTCATCAGGGTGGAGCAGCCCACCGGCATTATCAGATATCTTGAAGAGGTAGTTTTCCGGGTTTTCGATTATGGTTACCTCGATCGGGGTTGGTTTTGAAAGACCCTTTTTGATAAACTCTTTCGTTGTTGCCGTGTAAGCATTTCTTAAAAGCTCGCCCAGCAGGTACTTCAAGTGTGTCGGTAAGAAATAGAACTTCAGGTCCGTGGCCCCCTTTAGGATCAACTCTGGTAGTAGGATGTCATCATGGTACATATCCTTGATGAACCTCTGACACATTCTACTCGCCTCTAATACGTACTCGCTTGCTGAGCACTCCTGGAATATATCCCCCAGAACAAGCGTGTTTTCATTCTTCCCGCTTAAAAAATTGGCTGTCACACTCAAATGCTCCTCCACTATCAGCCTTCTAGAGATTCTTGCTCGCAACAAATCCGACAACAGCTCGTCCATCTTTTCTGTAGGATAAAGATCCAGGATTGTACATTCCAGTGCTCCCATCACCAAATGCGGTAGATTCAGGGAGTTAAAGTCCTGGAGAATATCCTTGGTGAACTCCGCAAACCGCATGTTGTCCTCTAACGTTCGAATGGTTGGGAATCGTCTAAATCGTTCAAAGATGTCGTAATATGATTCATAGACTTGGACAAAATGGAAATTATTCACTACATTGAAGGGGAGATTTTGTAGCAATCTCAATTTTTTGGCAATCCGAATGGCCAACTCCTCCTTCGCGAATTTCCCGGAGTTTATAATCTTTGTCTTGGTCAAAGTACTCGAGTCGTCGTAATATTGCGCTAGTTGCGTTAGAGAAACCGGATTTGGCGTCCGTCTCGCGTAGTCCTCAATCAGTACCGTCTTATTATGATAGTAATGCTGTTGATTCACATACTTAGACCCGTTAGGGTACGCTTTCATCGTTTCGAACAGGTACGGAGCAAGACCCTCTTTTATTGGCTGAATCGGCGAATATTTCGAGAAATCTGGGATTTGGGAAATGCTTGGGGTGTGGATGGAATGTTTAAACCGTACCAATACTTTCTGACAAGGACCAACTGGCTTCATTGTGTGTGTGTGTGTCCTACGAGGGGGTGTTACCTTGGCTTGCCTTGTACATCCCGGACCCTAAATCTTCTCTGTCATCGCGATGTAATGCATAAGAATCTTCAAACTGCGATGATTAAAAAAAAAAAGAAAAAGAAACAAAATGAGAGTCATAGTTACTTGTGTGGATGAGTGACAGTGTTGTGTAGAAGTATTGACACCAACACCTTCAATTTACTTATTATACATTCAGATATTGTTTCAAAGTATCATTTGCTATTTTGATGAAGTCCAGTTGCGGCACCGGTTGGCCGTCGTTGGACCATTTGTGTGTTTTAAATTTATCATCGATAGATTCCTGCATTGCAAACAGTAGATCCTTATTCCATTTATCTCTTATTCCAACAAAAAGGTTCATGTAGGCTAGAAGCAAGGGAATTGCAGACATCTGCTTTGTTTCCAAGTCGTTTTGTACCTTCTCAACGGCGATCATTGCTAAGCTGTGGATAGACGCCATCCGATCGTCCGTAATGGCAATGTACGGTCTGGGCGGTAGTGCTGGGCGGGCCGGTTTCCCGTCCTCTGAGATCTTCAGTTTGGAGATATTATTAGTCACCGAGTTTGCCGACTCGCTAGTCCGTGGGATGTGCCCCGTTATATCGTTTGAGTTGCGTTGTGTCAAGTCCTTGAAAACTTTTATCATGACTATCTTAGCGTGCACGTAGGGGCAAGTTAGCAAAGTATCAAAGATGAATCCATACGACATTTCTTCTGGTAGAATGCATAGCATGCGGGTTAACAAAACAAACGTCGCCGTTCTGACGTGCTCGTTCTTCTCAGCACAATTTTTGACTAAAAGTATCTGTAAGAAGGTGCGTATTATGATTGGGGGAATGACTGCCAGCTGCCCTTTTATGTTAGGTATGGAATTGTTAACCAGCGAAACCCAAATCCAATATTTACAGGTGCTTTCCACAGTTTTGTTGTTGAAGACATCGGAAAATAATGAAGCTGTGGCGCACCTCAAGAAAAGATAGATAGCGTCCCCAACAGCAAGCTTTGGTACTAAATGCGTGTTGTATTCCACGTAAAACATTCCGGACAGGATAATAATCCCATATGGGTCTACCACTAAGTCCGTCTCTTTCAGCGTCTTGTTCATCGCAAATGTATACGATAACTGATATATCATTTGGGTAATTTCACTTTCGGGCTTTTCAGATAATTCTAGCACCGGGTTGTATATTTCTTTTGATTCTTGTAGGAGCTTGGAAAACTCTTGTTCTAGTTGCACTGGTATGGTTTTCACCATTTTGGTGCATTGACAGCAAAGCCTCTTGAACTCTTCATCAAATAATTCCACGTCTAAAGTAGTGTCTGCTAGAGTACAGTAGTAAGCAAGATCGAAAGCCATGTCCTTGACCTTGAAACAAAGAGACACCGAAATCGTTGTAAGGACGCCCATTAATTTCTCCCTCAATTGTCCTTCTTCTTCTATCAAATTATCATACTCCTCTTTCGTGACATCTAACTGATCAGAGTATGGTATTAAAGTCGGGTGATAGGACGAGACTAGTTCGTTGATACGACGAAGTACAAACGCTGTGTTTTCCATCGAATCTATGTTACCTTTTAAGAACCTCACAATCGATGCGACAGTCATACTCAAAAACTTCGACGGGTAGAGACTCTCCACACGGTTTAGCGACGTCGTAATTAACTGGAATAGTAAATGTACCTTTATATCGGGAATGAATTCCGAATCGTTCTTAGCCTCGTAAGTGTCCGCAGGGTTGGCCGTGTCCTGTGGGTCTTCCTGATCATCACTCCCAGATGCTGTATAATCGGACCCTGTATCCTGAGACTCGGTGTCGGTAGCGTCATCATCACTTCCTACGCTCTCTTCCGTAGCACTGGGACCATCCGTATCTGGTACAAATTTCAAATCTGTCAAGAGTTCACAGCCAGCCAAAAGACACTCCTTTGGATTGCCCTTAAGGGCTATCTCAGCAAAACACTTCATCACAGTAGCGATAATCAAGCTCTCTGTCAGTTTCCGATGCAGGTCTATGTTCCGGGCATTGAAAAAGCTCAAGAGAGTTTTGGGCAGGTCCCAACCAATCTCCTTCAAAACAGCTTCATTATCTTGTAGTAACTGGTATAAAGTCAGCAGAAACCTACCTATATCCTCTGGGGTTCCAGTATTATTTATCTGATCGGCGTACAGGTCGATCACGGTGACGAGCGAAACCGGGTCTGTCGAGTGTTCGTTGAACGCAGTCTTCAAATTAGCCAACACGGTTTCAAAACCAACTTCTGCCATGACTCTGGAGAGCAACTTCGGTAGCTGTTTGGTGGGTAGGGGGCCAAATACGACGAGAGACTTCCTGAGCGCTTTATACGCCTCCATCAACATACGCTTTTATTTTATCTCTCAAGTGACTTCAAACAAAACACTGAAGCGAGGGTCTGGTACTGCGATAAAGACAATCTAGAGTTACTGAGACGGAACTAGAACGCAATGGCTAACAAAAGGTTTGACGAGAAGACACTCAATGAGATCATACCGCATATCTTTGAGCAGAGGCGGTCAGTGCTGGACACGGAGACAATAACATCGAAGCTGCAACAGTCGCGAACGCAGATTTCGTCGCTAGCCCTGCAGTCCCTCATGGAGGAGTCCACTGCGCTTGATAAGATCACAGAGACTATTAAACAGCTGAATGACGTGGTGCGGAACTCATCTAAGGGCAATTTGTCCAAGCTGCAGGAAGTCTGCAAATCGACCAATTTCATACTGGATACGTGGATCGACATTCAATCCGAGGCTGGTTACCTTCAGAAGCTAATGAATGATCCACAGTACATACTATACTTACAGGGGAAGGACGCTGGGAAGGACCTGTTGGAGGAGGAAAGGAGGGAAGTATCCCAATTAAAACAGAAGTTGGAAAGTGAGAAGCAGACGAGGATCCTACATAGAGACATGAAGGGTCCCAGTACTAAACCCGTTGCCAATTCGAGGACGCGGACAGTTCGCGGGAGAACGGGGCTACCGAACGTGGCTCAGAAGGGGGCAACAGGGATTCCCAAGATAGGTTCTAAAGTGGGCAAGCAGGCGCACAATACCCAGAGTAGGCCGCCTGTTAGGAAGTAGAATGGAAACTGGAACGAGAGAAGAGAATTAAAGCAGGCAACGATGTGCCAAGTTATCACAGATAAATAATTCGTCCATATATAAGCGTATAACAGGATATTTGCTATTTTACAGGAGGGAATCCAGTAGAGACAAGATCAAAAAAAGAGCAGACACTCATTGAGTCTCGCTTGGGGGTACGACAGCATCCTCCAAGAGAACCAACAGGTCGGATGCTTCGACATTGTCACCATCGTTCACAAACACGTCTTTTACCTGGCCATCCACACCGGCAGAGACAACCATTTCCATCTTCATAGCACTTAGCACGGCAACGGGCTGGCCCTTCTTAACAAGCGAACCCTTGTGGACTTTCACTTCGACGATGACACCCGCCATTGGCGACCCAACTTGCAATGGGTCATGGCCGTCTGCCTTTGGCTTTGCGATCGTTTCGACCTTCTGCGATCTGTCGATTGTGTGGATCTTTCTCATTTCACCGTTCAGCTCAAAGTAGACTTCTCTGGTACCGGTCGTTTTGTTCAAGTCACCAACGGCCTGCAGTTTGACGATCAAAGTCTTCCCCTGTTCGATCGTGATTTCGATCTCCTCACCAACCTCTGGAGGCGCCAAGAAGTTCTTTGTGGGCAAAACGGATAGATCACCGTATTGTTCTCTCATCTTTTGGAAGTCCTCGTACACCTTTGGATACATGTTGTACGAGGCCACGTCGCATTCGTCGATGTCGCCAAACCTGTCCGTCAGGTCCTCTCTTACCTTTTCCATATCGAAAGGAGCCAACTCCAAGCCCGGACGGCACGTCAACTTTCTTCTCTTGCCCATTAGGATATCGGACCTCAAAGGTTCTGGGAATCCACCGTATGGCTGGCCGATCAAACCTTCGAAGAAGTCCATCACAGAGTCTGGGAAGTCCAGCTGGCTCGCCAGTCTCCTGACGTCATCGGAGGTCAACTTGTTCGTGACCATGAACTGAGCCAAATCACCAACCACTTTCGAGGTTGGTGTGACCTTGACAATGTCACCAAGTAAGTAGTTGGCCTCCCTGTAGGCCTTCTTGGTCTCGGCCCACTGTTCCCCCAACCCTAACTGTTGTGCCTGGAACAGCAAGTTGGTCAACTGCCCACCTGGGATCTCGTGCTGGTACACTTCAGGGTCTGGACCCTTCAAGTCTGCACCGAAGCAAGAGTACAACAGTCTCATCTCAGCCCAGTATGCATCCAGCTCACGCACGTGCTTTTCGCTGACACCAGTTTCCACCAGACCATCTAGCGAGGCCAGAAGTGCGTTGACGGAGGCCTGGGATGTCAAACCGGACATGGAGTTGATGGCCACGTCGACCACGTCGGCACCTGCTAGGGCGCAGGCGGCGTTGGAGGCAACAGCTGTACCGGCGGAATCGTGAGTGTGGACGTGAATTGGCAATTCTGGGTATTTGGCCCTGATGGACCCGATCAGCATTTTTGCAGCCGCTGGCTTCAAAGTACCTGCCATATCCTTGATACCCAAGATGTGGGTCCCCATCTGGACGACCTTTTCGGTGATCTCCAAGTAGTAGTCCAGGTTGTATTTCTTGCCTGGTTGAGTCATGTCACCGGAGTAGCAGATGGTTGCCTCGACGACACCACCAGCCTTCTTGACAGCGTTGACACCGACCTCCAATTGTTCAAGATCGTTCAAAGCGTCAAACACTCTGAAGATGTCGACACCGTTGTCCTTGGCCTGCTTGACGAAGTGGTCGATGGCGTTATCTGGCAAAGAGGAGTACGCAACACCGTTGGCCCCACGGAGCAACATCTGGAATGGGATGTTGGGGACTAATTTCCTCAACTTCCTCAACCTGTCCCAGGGGTCCTCATGCAAGAATCTCATGGCGACGTCAAAAGTGGCACCACCCCAACACTCCAATGCGAATGCGCCTGCCCACGCGTGCGCTGTGGTCTGTGCAATGGCCAACAAGTCGTACGTCCTGACTCTGGTAGCTAGTAGGGACTGGTGAGCGTCTCTCCACGTGGTGTCCATCAGCAAAGTACCGTTGAACTGTCTGACCTGTTTGGCGAATGCGTCTGGGCCGTCCCTCAGCAAGACGTCTCTCCAGCCAGAAGGTGGTTGTGTGGTAGTGACGTTGATTGGGTTATTGTTTGCGTCGTGTAAGTGTGGCACGTCTGGCACTTTGTTCAATTTGGGCAAGCCGACTTGACCCTTGATCGAGGAACCGTTAACTGCCAAGTCTGCTAAGTAGTGGAGCAACTTTTGTGCTCTGTTTTGCGAGGAGACCATCTTGAACAGATTTGGAGTATCGTCGATGAAAGTGGTCCAGTAGGACCCTTCGATGAACACTGGGTGCATCAAAAGGGTGAGCAAAAAGGGGATGTTTGTCTTCACACCTCTGATTCTGAATTCGATGAGCGATCTGATCATCTTACGACGAACTATTTCGTAGGTGGACCCTGAGCAGGAGCACTTGACGAGCATTGAGTCGTAGTGCGGGGAGATAACTGCCCCAGCATAGGCGTTCCCACCGTCTAGTCTGACACCGTTTCCACCTGCTGAGGAGTAAACCTCGAGTCTGCCCGTATCTGGCTGGAAGTTTTTGGCCGGGTCCTCCGTGGTGATTCTGCACTGGATGGCAAACCCTCTCGTTGTGATCTTGTCCTGTAGCAACCCAAGTTGTTCGAGGGTCGCACCAGCTGCGATCTGGATCTGAGCGGCAACGAGGTCGATCCCAGTAATTTCCTCCGTGATAGTGTGTTCCACTTGGATTCTTGGGTTGATCTCTATGAAGTAGTGTCTGTCCTGGTCGTCGACGAGGAACTCTGCTGTCCCCGCGTTCCTGTACCCTGCCTCCTTTGCCAACTTCACGGCGTCTGTAAGGATTGCGTTTCTGACGTGGCGGGGCAATGTTTTCGCTGGGGCGACCTCCACCACTTTCTGGTGTCTTCTCTGCACGGAGCAATCTCTCTCGAACAAGTGGACGACGTTCCCGTGGTTATCCGCCAACAATTGCACCTCGATGTGCTTTGGCTTGTTGAGGAACCTCTCGACAAAACAGGTCCCGTTCCCGAAAGCGGTGACCGCCTCTGACCGGGCACGTTCAAACGCGTCTGCGATGTCCTCACCCTCCCTGACGACTCTCATACCTCTACCACCACCACCGAACGCAGCCTTGATGATGACAGGGTACCCGTACTCTTCAACAAACTTCTCAGCCTCCTGAGCCGTTTCAATGGGGCCAGGTGTACCTGGGACAGTGGGGACGTTGGCCTTAGCAGCGAGGTTTCTAGCGGATACTTTATCCCCGACGGAGTCGATCACTTCGGGGGGTGGTCCGATCCAAGTGATCCCTGCCTCGATGACCTTTGCCGCGAACTCTGCGTTTTCGGAGAGGAACCCGTACCCAGGGTGAATGAAGTCGACGCCGTGGGTCCTTGCGATGTTGATAATCTCGTCGATGGCCAAGTACGCCCCGACTGGAGTGTACTGGTTTGGTTCGCCTATCGCGTAGGACTCGTCCGCCTTGAGTCTGTGCGTGGAGAGTCTATCCTCGTGAGAGAAGACAGCGACTGTGCGCATGGACAGTTCGTGCGCGGTGCGGAAGATCCTGATGGGGATCTCCCCCCTGTTGGCGACGAGGATCTTGTTCTTGTCGCCTAGCAGCGCGAAGTCTGCGTCCCTGATAGCTGCGAGCTTGCTCTTCTTACTCATGCTTGGGGGGTTTGTTCTCTTGGGGAGTTGTTCTCTTGGAGAGTGTTGTAGGGAGAACAGGGAGAGCAAACTCAATTGAAATACAAGTTATATATATATATGTGTTTGGTGTATGTACGGAGGGTGGAGTGTGAAGGTTGCGTGAGTGTATGCACGGTGGTTGCGTCGTGACACAACGATGACACGACAGTGACGGCGGTTGTCGTAGGCCGGGGCCGCCCTCCCCCCCGCGCGATGTAGAACGTTCTTATCGCGGGATTGAACATCGGTGCGTGACGCCCACAGTGATGTGAAAAATACCATAGTTAGCACTGTGTGCAAGCTAACAGGGCCGGGTGGGCGTGACTATGCAGATTCCCAGCGTTGGACCATCTCGTTCATGAGTTCGCCGCCGTGGAGTTGCAAGTACCTGGGTAGTTCGTCGACGCCGTCTAGCAGGCCGTCGTCGTTGACTGAGGCGTGTGTCTCTAGGAACCCGTTGATCAGTTTGAGCACGAACAGTCCGTTCGGGTAGACGATGCACTGGGAGTACGGTGGCGAGCACCAGTACTCCAGGTACTTGAGGTAGTGTTGGAACTGCTGGCTCTTCCAGAGGTGTTGCTGCGTGGTGAGCAAGTATGTGACGTAGGGCACGTTTGCGAGCGACTGGACGAACTCTAGTTCCACTTCGAACCGTGTGGGGAGGGGTCCCGGTCCAGGCTGTGGAGGCGTGCCGTCGACACCGCCGGTACCGTTGACACCATCGATACCGTCTCCAGTTACTGCATCGGTCATGTGTGCGTGGAGCTATTGCTCTTTTACAGAGGAGTTACCGTATAGTGCCGAACTTTTTGAAGGAATCGTTAAAACGGTGTTGAGAAGCGATGTGCTGTTCACTGGGCAAGATGACAAAGATGGCAAGGTTGAAGATGCTGGGCAAGAAGCTGTCGAGGCGCGAGGCTGCCGTGTTACTGTGGTGTCCACTAGTTGTGTGCAGTGGGTACTTACTTGCGCTGTGTGGGTGGGACGGGTACTTGCTTGCGTCGACGAAGGATTCTCTGTTGAACAGAGTGTTTGTGAAGCGAGGGTGGTTCTGGACGAGTGTAGTGTTCTGGTGGGTGGTGGTGAGGTACAGGATGGAGGATTGTACTACATCCTCGCCGCTGCTCCCGCTACTCCGTCGATACACAATCACCACTGGTGCCTGGTACGTCTTCACGCAGCAACTCTGGCTAAACGTGCCGCCACTGATGGATCTTGTGTTTTTGTGGTCCGGTGGCTCCTGCCGACTGGACGCTGCCACGGGCCCTACTGGCAGCCGCTGGCTGTCCACGTCTGCCGCTTGCAGACGGCACGGCGGGCTATGGCAAGGCGGCCACGACCCGTCGGGCCACATGTTCCTGCTGTCGTTGATGCTGATGTTTTTGTTGTCGGAGGTGCCCGCTCGCAGGTGCAGTAGACACAAGCGTACTCCCACTCCCACTCCCACTCCCACTCCCACTCCCACTCCACCCGGCACGCCCACCGCTACGCGCTGGACGGCCTCCACGGCGGCCTCCACGGCGGCCTCCACGGCGGCCTCCATTGCAGCCTCCATCGCCCGGTTCGTCCTCTGGGACGAGCCCGCGACGCTCGCCCTCGCGCTCGCCGCCTGCTGGACGTGGGCGCTGCTCGTGACCGCCGCGCGGTTCCACACGCTGCCGGAACAGCTCTCCGGCCTGCTCGCCGCCGTCGCCGCGCACCTCGCCGCCCGCTGGTAGAAAGGTAGGCGGTAGACCGGTCTGTCGCCCGGTCTACCGCCTACCGTCCACTACCCTCCCGGTGTACTACCCTTCCGTCACTACCCGGCTGGCGCAGCAGACATCGCCGGAACCGGCCTCCCGCGGGCGCCACAGTTTTTCAGTTTCGGCCCGCTGCGGTGTGTCGCGAAACTGTGGGGATCGCTCCTCTCTTCTCTTCTCTTCCCTCTTCTTTTCTCGAGATCCCCTCCGAGGAGTCATCGGGCAGTCGTTGGTTGTGTGTGCTGTTGAAGTGTGAGGGTTGCCCAACTGTGTGCTGTGCTGTGTACCGTGCTGTGTTGTGTACCGCGTACCGTACTGTGCTAAACGATCGACGCTGTATATAAACAGGATACAGAATACTGTGTACAATTCGTACTAGTCCCAGGCTAGAGAGCCGATAACGACCTCGTCATGAAGATCACCGATAAGTTGCACAGTTACCACGAGCTGTCCGAGAAGCCGACCTTCTCCTTCGAGTACTTCGTGCCCAAGACGGAGCAAGGTGTGCAGAACCTGTACGACCGGATGGACAGGATGTACGAGGCCTCGCTGCCCCAGTTCGTAGACATCACCTGGAACGCAGGCGGCGGGAGCAACAGCACCAACAGGGGGATCACGCAGCAGTCCACAGACCTCGTCGCTACCGCCCAGTCCGTGCTCGGGCTCGAGACGTGCATGCACCTCACCTGCACCAATATGCCCGTGCAACAGATCGATAACGCTTTGGAGAGCGCGTTCCAGTCCGGGTGTCAGAACTTACTCGCTCTCAGGGGCGATCCGCCAAGGGGGCCCCTAAGTGCTGGTGACGGTGACGGTGACGAGTGGCAACCTGTCGAAGGTGGGTTCCGCCACGCGAGTGATTTGGTCAAGTACATCAGGCACAAGTACGGGGATCACTTCAATATTGGCGTTGCTGGGTACCCGGAGGGACACCCGGAGGAGAAGAACCCAGAGAACAACCTGGTGTACTTGAGGGAGAAAGTGGACGCAGGTGCGGATTTCATTATCACTCAGATGTTCTACGACGCGGGCAGGTTTGTCGAATGGTGTCGTCAAGTGAGACAGGCGGGGGTCGAAGTGCCCATCATCCCGGGGATCATGCCCATCACTACGTTCGCCGCATTTCTCAGAAGAGCCTCATGGGGGTCCGTTCATATCCCACAGAGGTTTCTAGACGTGTTGACCCCAATCAAGGACGACGACGAGTTGGTTAGGGAAATGGGGACCGCTCTAGTGGTCCAGATGTGTCAGACAGTGCTGGATTCAGGGTACGTCAACCACTTGCACATCTACACCATGAACTTGGAAAAGGCTCCCCTCATGATCCTGGAGAGACTTCGCTTGCTCCCCACAGACGCAGAACTCGTAGGGAACGGGGCATCCCTATTACCTTGGAGGAAATCCCTCAATCCAAACAGGAAGCGCGAAGAGGTGAGACCCATCTTCTGGAAGAAGAGACCTTACTCGTACGTCGCAAGGACTTCACAGTGGGCTGAGGATGAGTTCCCCAACGGCCGGTTCGGGGACTCATCCTCCCCAGCGTTCGGCGACTTGGATCTCTGCGGGTCCTCCCTCATCAGACAGTCCCGCAAACGCGCCCTCGAATTGTGGTCCACCCCCAAGACACTCAACGACTTGGGCCAACTTATCAACAACTACCTCACTGGCAAGATCGTCTGTCTACCCTGGTCAGACACACCACTGGACCACGAAGTAGACACAATGCTAACCCGCTTGCTCCACCTCAACAGCAACGGCATCTTCACCATCAACTCGCAACCACAGATCAACGGCGTCAGATCAAACGATAAGATCCACGGGTGGGGGCCCCGCGACGGCTACGTCTACCAGAAACAGTACCTCGAGTTCTTGCTCCCCCGCGGGAAACTGCCCGCCCTGCAAAGCAGACTCCAGGGCAACGAGATCATGACGTACTTCGCCATCGACAGGAGAGATGACCTCGTCAGTAACCACCCGGATGGGTCCCGCGCCAACGCGGTCACTTGGGGGATCTTCCCCGGTAGAGAGGTCCTTCAACCGACTATCGTCGAACGTGTCTCCTTCCTCGCTTGGAAGGAGGAATTCTACAGGATCCTAGAGGAGTGGAAATTGCTCCTACAGGAGAACAACGAAAAGGGAAGCGTCTCACTGATCGACACTATCATCAACGAGTACTACCTCATCAACATCGTAGATAACGACTACATCTCTCAGGAGGACAACATCTACAACCTTCTGACAACTTTGTAGCGCGGGCCAACATCCAACTCCTATCTTATTTATTCAACATAGCATACTAGATATACACTATATACATTAGGCATTTCAACATGAACACTTCAACTTATACACATCAAAACACGGCCCCGTCGTGGATAAACAACCGCGCCTCGTACTTCCGACACCAGGAGACTACCCGCCTCGCACTCCTCAGGGCAACCTCTTTGCCCCGTACACCGTCGTTGCAAAGCAAGTACAACTCGAACTGAGGCGTCACCCAGGCAAGCCCAACAACCTCCACCGCTACACCGTGGCAACTCCACTTCACAAAACTCAACATCGACTTGTTGATAGGATCCCCGTCATCGTACACTACACTATCGTGTAACTGCTGGTAGTATGACTGCAACTTCCGCTGGTACTCAACCACCCCCGAGGACTCATTTTCGTCCAGGGACGGGTCATTGCCGCTCACATTGTAATCCACCTCGGGCATCACGTACTGCACAAACCTCCGAGACTTGTAGATGAAGTGGTGCACCAGGGGCGCAGGGATGTCCCTGACTCGAAACCCACACCGGGTAGACCCGCCACCACGGGGGACAATGTACGTGGCCAGTTTATCCGATACAAGTCGTTCCCACAGTCTGTCCCCGAACAACTTCAACTTGAAGAATGCGTCCTTCTGCGCACTAATCAGAACCATCGCGGACTTGTCCTCGGGGGACAGGAACCGGATGTACGCGTAAAGGAACCCTGTCGAGTTGAATTTGGGGAAACACACGGGGATCCAAAACTCTTTGCTAGCACTGCCGCTCTCCATGTGTCGCCGCACGAGGCAGAACAGCAACTGGAGATCCGTCGTGTGCAACGTGTGGCCCCGGGGCCGCACTACAGCGGTAAGCTTGCTCTGCCGCGTCGAAAGGAGCAGACCGTAGAGGAGCGTGCCCCTTGGGATCAACTCGGAGTCCCTTGAGAGTTGGTTCAAGATCGCGTCGTGGATCTTCGCACGCACACTCTTGCGCAACGGATTACTCTGTAACGCGTTCAGTAACAGGTCAGGGTACAGTCGGTTTGTGATCTGCAGACACAGATCATTAAGGTTCTCAAAATCCGTGTGCTCCAGGAAAGTTCTCAGATCGAAGTTCGACCTTCTCGAGAACAACTTGTGCAGTTGCCTCTCCGTCACAGATGAAAGCAAATACGAGTACAGAAAGTCCAACTGATCCAGCAGTTCACTCGTAGTCTCCCCCCTCGTCGAGTACGCCATGAGGATAATCGGGTCCTTGTTGAGAAAGGCAAATTTCTGGCCCGTTGTAGTCGACGTGATGGTCTTAATACTGTCCTCGTTATTCACCTGGAAGTAACTCACAATGGTGTTGATGATCCCTGAGAAGGATACCACTTGCTCATCCCGCCCATGCATGGAATATATCGGTTTCCCAGCGTACGATATGATGAGGAAGTTCTTGTCTTGCTTGTTCAACGCGCTGTTCGAGTCCTGGTCTATCACGTCACGCTCGGTAACGCTAAACACATTCGGTATCTCGTTGCTCACGTATGGCCGCTTCGCCCCAGCACTTTTCCCGTTGATCATCGAGGGTGCGTACGAGTATATGCTCTCTGCAAGCATGTCTATCAGAGTCTCGGGAGCGCCACCGACATCGGTATTCCGATCAAACGGTGTTGTATTCAGGGGAGCGTTCGTCCCATACACATCATCGTCGTTTTGTATTATCGGAGCTGGTCCACTCGTCGCTGTATCCCTCGTGATTTCTCTTGAAATGCTGTTCGATGCAGTGCCGTACCTCTTTGCAGATGAAAGTGACCGCAATGAGTTATTCATCACTGAGAGATTACCAATGGATAGGATTCTCGGGAGACTTCCACCACTGTTATCCTCGTATTGACTGTCGTCATTGCCTGCTGGAAGCAGCGACGTGTCGCCAAGTGTGTTCCCCAAGTTCACAGATAGCGTCGGTGCAGCAGCACCCTTAGACCCGAGGTCCAACCCTTGGTTCGCTACTTTCAAAGTCTGACTGCTCTTTGCACTTCTCAAACTCCTGACATCTAGAAAGTTGCCATTACTGGATGCCATGTGTATTCTCAATAGGCGATCTTTACCGGTGGAATGAAACGAAGTACACCCTCAGATCCTAACTCACCCTCTTTCAAATTGCAGAAAAAAAAAATAAAAGTGGTTCAGGAGAGTCAATTGCATTAAGTGCAGTACCTCGCCTGACACTCGCTTGATTGCCCACGGTCGATCAGCCGTAGCTCTGGCATGCACCGAGAGTCGAGAGCAGGGAAACTCAGACGTTTTGACTGTGCATCGGAGAAGTCGATCTACCGATGAACAAATCGAGGGCAGTCTCTTTGTGGCGGACGACGTGAGCTCGGGGGGGGCGACTCTGCCTCCGATGACGAAAACAGACCACTGTTCGGGGTGGCCTGACACCTGACAGACCGTGCCAGACAGCTCAGGACAGCCGGCGGCAATGCCATGATTGGCGGGTCTGTGCTTAAGGAATTTTTGTGGGTGGACTGCGAGAAGCACCGCCTCTTCAAACTGAACCAGTTCAACACGGAACTCAAGACGCACCCGCGCGACGGCACACGCCACGGAATGACCATCCGGCAGGTGCGGCAGGCGCTAGCCGCGCTGTGGAAGCACGTGATCCGCCAGCCGAACGAGACCCGCGCGGTCGACCTCGTGGCCGAGGGGTTCGGTCACAGTACCCTCACCCACATGAATGCCTATGGCTTTGACAGCGGCTCCGACGTCAGTTCCTGCGCACAGGGCGACACGTTCACAGGCATCCGCGCGCTGAGTACACGGTTTATGACAGCAGTGGACCCGGAGCGGCTGCAGAGGTACCGGTGCTCCTTCCAGCCACCAGCAAAACTAATAAAACGGGGCACGCACGTGGAGCCTGTCGGAGGGATTGAGGAATTGTTTTCCATGGGGGATCTGTACCTCAACTGCAGCGGGTTTACCTTCAGAAACACTGACCAGCTCGTCTTCACCTCAAACGTTCTTATGTCTGACCACCGGGTGCTGGGGCTCCAGGCTGCGACCTCCTTTGGAAAATCGCTAGCGTTTCTTCTACCGATGATGGTTTTGTCGCGTAGGCGGAAGGACCAGTATGTACACTTCGTGGGTGTGCCGTACGACGCGCTGAGAAGGGCCACTCTCCACAAGCTAGCCCAGGCCGGATTGCGAGTCGCGAATGTCTCCGAGCTGCTTCAGCCTGGTGCGTTCCGCTCCGTTAGAGAGAACGACGTCTTTGTGGGCTGCTACGAGTCGTTTGCCGACCAGAGACTCGTGGCCCTTTTTCGCACTTGGCACATGGCCATGGGCAAGGCAAAACGCCTGGGCTATTTGGTGTTCGACGAGGCGCATACACTATTTTTTGATTCAACATACAGGCCCATGCTCAAGAACGTGAGGGCGCTCGGGTGGGAGCACTGGAATAAGGTTATATTTCTGTCGGCGACCATGTCTGACTCCCTGTTCAAAACAATTGCCGAGGATCGCAGGATCCCCAGGGACATGGTGGACCAGCGTTACTTCAAGAACGCAATCTGCGAGGTCCGAGCCATGGTAGCCTTGCTCCCAAAAAAAAAGACAGCCTTGCCGCCTTCCACCCGGTGGAGGAAGTTGTGGATGAGTAGCTGCACGTTGGGTACCAATTGGGCCCTGGAACACTTTTCGCAGTCGACCCGAATGTGTCTGTTGGGGACCTCGTAGATTGCGTTCTTGAAATAACGCTGGTCAATCATGTCCCTGGGGATCCTGCGATCCTCGGCAATTGTTTTGAACAGGGAGTCAGACATGGTCGCCGACAGAAATATAACCTTATTCCAGTGCTCCCACCCGAGCGCCCTCACGTTCTTGAGCATGGGCCTGTATGTTGAATCAAAAAATAGTGTATGCGCCTCGTCGAACACCAAATAGCCCAGGCGTTTTGCCCTGGAAAGGGACGGATCTTACCGATTTGTGATAACCACGTTGCATCGCGGCGACGACTTCAGACGGAGCACGTTCAAGTACGGAGAGCGATGCAAGGGATTCGTTAGGAGCGTGCCGTATCCGGGGGATGTCGGCTGCAACCCCGCAAAAATGTTTCGCAGTTTCTTTGAACGAGTGGTTGACAAGCAGCTGAACATTGTGGCTCTGCTAAAATACACAGACGTGGTTTCCTCTAGTGACGTGTACCGAAGTCCTGAAAACTTTATATCGATGCTATTCAATGACGAAGGGACGGTCAGGCTCCTGGATCCTGGTGACCTCGCACAGCAGAAGGCAGAGGTGCTCGGTGCATTGGTCACATGGGTAGAGAGCCATCAGGAGGACTGTCCCCGGTTGTACCAGGCGATCGGCGGCAGCCAGCGTGTGGGAATCTTGGTTACGTTGTAGTGGACCATATATGAATTTGCGTATACCCGGGTGGTGTCGCGGTCAGTGGTGAACAGCAGGGGGATGCTTTCCTCCCAACTCTTTCCTGTGTTTTTCCGCAATATGGTCCGATCGGTGGAAGCGGGTACTGTCCAACAACCGCTGTTTGTGCTTGTTATTGGGTTTTGGTACACTGTCGAGAAGGATTGTTTGTACAAAGCGGCCGGCAGTGGTATTGAAAGAAAGCTCGAGGAGCTACTTGAATGAGTACTGGTTATTTCTTTTTATATAATAATGTTTCGTTTTTCTGTTTGGCACCGGAGAGTAGAAGATGTGGGGTGGGACTAGACGATACACTTCTGGCCTTCGGCAGTAACAGATGCACTAGAAGCCTTGATGGGCCGATGCTCTGTGTGGAACGTAGTGGAGAGAGCGGTGTTGTCTTATTTATTGATACCTCACACCCATGGAATGGAATTTTTTATAAGACGTAGTTGTTGAGTATGAGCAACGGGAGGGGAGGAAGGAGAAGAGGTGAACACAGACAAACTGGACTTACGTATCAAGATCCTGGAGAAAGTCACAAACACGCAAGTACCATTTATTCCCCTTATTCGTAATTTTTATTCGAATCGTCAAAAAAAGAGAAGTTTAAACCGTCCCAAAGTTTTGTGACTGCTGTGTTGGTGTGGTGTATGGGTCTAACATATTACATCCGAACACCACACAAATTTATTTTTTGACACTTTTTCTTCTTTTATTTTAACATTAACATTTCCTCTTTCGGAAATACTGCAATCTTTTTGCGACAGACGCTCAGATTTGGCCGTTTTTTTGTTTTTTGGAAAATTCAGTTTATTTCACACAGTAGATTGTTAGAAGGTTTGTATGGGATGTTGTGCGTTGGTTGCGTCTGTCTGCTTGGTTCCCTTTCGGTTTCTGTCAATTCCCAAGATACCGTATTGCATTTAGTCGATTGAAAGTTACCACCATCAACTTTCCGTGTTCCATTCCGACTTTTCCAGCAAATCAACCAAACAACAAAGTAGTTTAACAATGTCTGCTCCAGCTCCAGCTTCTGCTCCAGAAGGTCAACAAAAGAGAGGTGGTTTCGGTAACCGTAACAGAAGAGGCGGTAACAGAAGAGGTGGTAGACCAGAAGAGAAGGCGTGGGTCCCAGTCACCAAGCTAGGTAGACTAGTCAAGGCTGGTAAGATCACCACCATTGAGGAAATCTTCTTGCACTCTTTGCCAGTCAAGGAATTCCAAATCATCGACACTTTGTTGCCAAACTTGCAAGATGAAGTCATGAACATCAAGCCAGTCCAGAAGCAAACCAGAGCCGGTCAAAGAACCAGATTCAAGGCTGTCGTTGTCGTCGGTGACAGCAACGGTCACGTCGGTCTAGGTATTAAGACTGCCAAGGAAGTCGCTGGTGCCATCAGAGCTGGTATCATCATTGCCAAGCTTGCTGTCATTCCAATCAGAAGAGGTTACTGGGGTACCAACCTGGGTGAGCCTCACTCTTTGGCCAACAAGTCCACTGGTAAGTGTGGTTCCGTCACCGTCAGATTGATCCCAGCCCCAAGAGGTTCCGGTATCGTCGCCTCCCCAGCCGTCAAGAAGCTTCTGCAATTGGCCGGTGTTGAGGATGTCTACACTCAATCCAACGGTAAGACCAGAACTTTGGAGAACACTTTGAAGGCTGCCTTCGTTGCCATTGGTAACACTTACGGTTTCTTGACCCCAGACCTATGGACCGAACAGCCATTGCCATTGTCTCCATTGGACATCTACGCTGACGAAGCTGCTGTCCAAAAGAAGAGATTCTAAGTGTATAAAATAAACGGATATATGTATAATCAATCTTCCTTTAATCTTATAACTTAAATTTTAGCTTTTCATCTACGACGAGGACTGGACTGACTCCTTGGCAAGATCTATCAAGCTTGGGTTTCCGTCTTCATAATACTTTAAACAACGGCGTTTCAAGACGCGGAATGACAGTACAATACTACGCAACGTGGAGAGATCACAGTTGTCTACAGATACAGTTATTTTTTTACGATATACTAAAGAGAATAAGAACAAGTATCGAAATATGAACTACGTTTGAAATTACAATAATTTTATTTTTCAGATGTAACAATCACTTGTGCAAATGATTACTGATGAGACTGATAACCTTTTATACAGGTCTAGTGCTCTTGTTTTTTTTATTGTTCTTTTTTTTTTTTGTTTCTTATGATATAGTAATTTAAATACAACGGGTACGAAAACGACACAACGCATCAATTCATCTCCATGTCACCTTGACCCTGATTTTGGGCCGGGAACGGAGGTTGGTACGATGTTTGTTCTTGTGCTGGAGCTTGCTCGATTCTCGAACCTTCTGGCATGGCAAATATCCTTTGATTGGTAGGGACGGCCTGTAAAATACCAGTGGTAGCGTTAGGGAAACTGCCATTGGTCGGTTGCTCAGTTCCTTGGTCACCCTTCGATGGTACGATTCTTCCCGGTGGGTGTCTGAACAAACACGTGGGGTTTCTGCATTCGATTCCGAATCTACAGTCCTCGTTGATAGGGTGGCCGAAGATACAGTCTATCCTTGTACAGTTGGCACCGTCACGGCACATAATTGGACTCTTGGCGTGCCTGTATTTGCAACGCTTGTTGGTGCAGCGAATCCCATACTTACATTGCTCCAGCGATTTTTCCATTGGCTTTGGTGCTGGTGGTTTGGGACGGCCCATTGGCTCCACTTGTTTTATTTTAGACAGTGACGAATGAGCTTTCCTACATTCGGGATCCTGACACGTCAGATTTGCTGGACACCAGACCATGTCTATGACTTTAGCATCCTCGTTGGCAGGTGTTGGGTGCCCAAATGGACACAGTGGATTCGAGCACAAGATGCCGAACTTACAGATAACCAGCCCCGTTTGAACTGGTTTCTGCCTTGCCTCCAATAATGCAGCTTTCCTCTTTTGGAATTCCTCACGGGTTCTCTCCATATCCTTCATTAGCTCCTCGTCCTCATTAGGATGCAAGTATTCACAGGTTCCAGGTGGTTTTGGACAGTTTGGATAGTCGTTACACACTTTCGTCGGGTGTGCATGTGGACAAGCTTTACCGAGGGGACAGTGAGGGAACAATTTACAACGGCCCTCCTTCCTCTTTGGCACAAAATTCAAATTGGACTCGTAAGCACCACCTTCGGTCGCTCTGGCATCCATACCCAAAGCTTTGGCCAGCGGATTGAACCGATCAGAACCGTTAGCGCCGCGCCCGCCAGGACCAGAGGTGCGGTTACCACGAACGGATGCTCCACCACGGCCTCTGCGGTTTCTTTGAATCCCACCACGCCCGTTGGAAAACCGTGGCTTATAGTCAGTAACGGTGATGTCGTTACCCATCGATACATCATCCTCTGCCTTCACAGACGATGTGGTATCCACCACACCGGAGAACGCAGAGACCGGTTTTGTTTGTTCTGGCCCCGATTGGCTGGGACCCTGTGGAATGGATGGTTGCTGTGGCATAGCCTGTTGTTGAGGCATTTGCTGGGGGATTTGCTGCTGTTGTTGTTGTGGAATCTGCTGTGGCATGGCCTGTTGTTGAGGCATTTGCTGTTGCTGTTGCTGCGACTCTTGTGGCTGCTGTTGCTGCTGCTGGTTGTTCCCATTCAGCTCTCTAATTTTGGACACGATGCTGTCCACGGTCTCTCCCTGTTGCAAAGCTTCCAAGGCAAAGAAATCCGTCTGTACAATGTCCTTGAGAACATCTACGGATATGGCATCAAACAGCGTGGACAACTCCTTCACGATGGATTCGACATCGCCACCGTTGACAATCAGCAATACAATATACTCGGCAACGTAGTTAACATCTTCGGTGAAGTTGTGCACCCCGCGCAACTGCTCTGCGACAATAACCTTCAAGTTCTCCGTGTACTGTTCCTGTGACATCACGGCTGTATGCTTCTATTACGATGCTGGTTGGTTCAGTATCCCCGTGTTACAGAGAGCATCAAAGGGAAGAAAAGTGGCACTTTGTCAAACTGGAAAATTTTTTATATATTTGTCAGAGAGAGTTGCTGTTACCCGGAACATTGAAACCGCTTCTTATATAGTGAGTGACCGTCGAACTGAGGACCGATGAGCTCTGGTTGGGGGGCCGTTGTGTCCCATTAGCATTGATACTGTGTAGCAATAGGCTTATATGCATACATGTTTATTTATGGATAGATAGAGAGAGAGAGAGAGAGAGAGAGAGGAGGTGCCACACTCTCGGTTCCATCAAGATATTTTTTGTGCGAAGATGGTGATAGTACCCATGCTTGGACTAATGATAGATACCTCTCCCACGGTACAGTGATAACATCTCATCGGTCCGCAAAATTTCTTGCTGCAATTCATCAAACAATCTCTGCGCATCACAGGTAAACTCGGTCATTTTGATGGACAGGGTCTCCCTGTACAGTCTCTTTGCCCTCTCTCTGCTCTCCATGAGAAGACCCAACATGCGGGGCAGATTCATCATGACGTCCTCTGACGGAGGTAAGTTTTGATGGTAGGTATCTATCTGTTCTGTGAGATCGTGCAACTCCCTCGTGGCTTCCATCAAGATGGACTGCGTTCTGGTCATGTCCAACAATGCATGGATCGAGCTGTTCCTATCTCCCAACTGGTCCCCAGGGGCTTCCACCGCTGCAACCCGCCCATTTCCGGGCCAGCTTTCAACCTCCTCAATAACTATAGTTCTTCTGCTGTACATTGGAATATTGTCCTTTCTTAACGCACTGTTGTTCTCACCAAATCCCTTTCCCAATATACAATTCTACAATCTATATAACTGTAAATACACGTTCAACCAACACCGTTGAGACAGATGTATATCAACAGATTACGATCAACCTTCGAGAAGTGGAGCTCTTCACTCTCCGCCTCTTCCCCCTTTTCTTCCTCGACGAGTTTTTTGAATAGGGAGACGGAATAACCACGAGATGTCGGAGTTTCCCCGGAAGGGAAACCCTAGTCTTGACGGGAAGAGCATGGACACTACTATATTACTCATAGGTGCTTGGAGGACCCCTTCTCTTACGTATAGTTTACAAAGAGAACCCGTCTTGCAAGATGGGAGTCTCTATTTGGGGTGGCTGTCTATGAATTTATGTGTGTGTGTTATATATATAATATTATTGGCCGGCACAAATATAGGAATTGGTCCCGGACTTCGAAGACCGTCGGGGGCGGGGGAGGGGACTAGTTCTTGCTTTTCTTGCTCTTGGACTTCTTCGAGCTGGTGTGAAGATCCTTCATCCGGTCAACTTTCTCTTGGACCCTCTCGAGTGACATTTTGATGTCACCTTTCTGGAAGTTGTCCAGGTCGTAGTAAGCTGGAGCGAACTCGATCAGCCATTCGGGCCTCACGGAAGTCACTGTTCTGATGTAGTTCTTGGAGGTCAGCACAAACTCGTTGTAGATGACCCACTCGGAGTCGTGGCCGATCACCGTGCTCGGGTGGATCAGGACATCCTGGTTATCCTTCACGGTGATGTAGCCCTTCCCGCCAGATCTCTTCTTGGCAACCTGCATGAAGAATCCAGCGGCTAGCGCCTTCCTGATGTTGTCGAAGTATTTTGGGGAGTCGTAGTCCGTAGTGTTCAGCTCCAGGTTGTGGCGCAACATCAGCCTCTCCAGTTGGTTGCGGATGTTATCCGCGGCAGCCAACGACCTGTAATTCAAGAAATGCTCTCGACACCATTTCTGGATCCCGAACTCGTAAGCCTCGTCGGACTTGAACCCATGGTACACGTTCAGCAAAGTTATGTGGTCCCCATCAGGGTGTGCAAAGACGTTCTTGGCATCGTCAGACCTCTTCCTGTCCTTCGACGGACGGATGAAGACGTTTGGAACGGACAGCATGGCCACGATGGTCAGTATTTCTTGCGAACAGTGGAACTCGAAGGACCCAACAAGCAAGACCGCTAGCATTGGGTCCAATGGGAACTGTGAGGCTAACCTACCCAGTGGGGTCAAATTTCCGTCATCGTCCAAGCACGCCAAGTAATTCAACTCCTCCAATGCTCTCATCATCGTTTCCGGGGCTGGAGGGTCCATAAAATCGAAGTGGACTAAATCGTCAATGCCTAGTTTTTTAAGTTCCAGCACGGTAGACGATAAGTTGGAACGCAAGATCTCTGGGTAGCTTTGCTCTATCAACTCCTTTTGGAAGGCTTCCTCTGTGTACAGTCTGAAACACTTACCTGGTCTGGTACGACCAGCACGACCGGCTCTTTGCTGTGCCGAGGCCTTAGAGATGGGCGACACCAACAGCGACTCGACTCTGATTCTTGGGTTGTAAACTTTCTGTTTGGAGAACCCAGGGTCGACAACGTATACAATACCGTCGATAGTCAACGACGTTTCGGCGATGTTTGTGGAGACAACGACTTTCCGTCCCGGTCTACCGTTGTGAGACTGTGGAGCTGGTTCGAAGATACGCTGCTGCATGTGTGGTGGCAGGGAACCGTACAGTGGGTAAACGGACACTGGACCGCAGCCTTCCTCCCTGGTCAACTGGTCACCTTCCAAAGCAATCTTTCTGACGGCCTCCTCAATTTCATCTTCACCAGTCAGGAACAGCAAAATATCACCTTCCTCCTCCGTAGCGTGTATCTGCAGCACTGTGCGAATAGCGGAGTCCAAGTAGTCTCTTTGGAACTCCGGAGTGTAATATATCTCAACTGGGAAAGTTCTCCCGGGGACAGCCAGCAGAGGTGCATCGTTGAAATAGCTTTGAAACTTTTCCGCATCCAGTGTGGCGGACATGATAATAATCTTCAGATCCTTTCTTCTCTGTACCACTTGTTTCAGCAACCCCATCAGGATATCGGTTGCAAGAGTACGTTCGTGCGCCTCATCCAGCACAATACACGAGTATTTCTTCAAGTCGTGGTCTTCCATCGCTTCTCTCAAAAGCATACCGTCGGTCATGTACTTCAGTATTGTCTTGTTCGAGGTCTTATTCTCGAATCTGATCGAATAACCAACCTCTTCGCCCAGCTTGACATCCATCTCCTCCGCGACTCTCTGTGCCACACTCATCGCGGCAACACGACGTGGCTGAGTACACGCAATCTGCGTGTTCTCCAAGTGTGGCATTTCATCGTACAGCACAAACTGCGGGATCTGCGTGGTCTTACCGGACCCAGTCTCACCAACGAACACCATGATTTGGTTCTCCTGGTATATCCGCAAAAACTCATCCCTCTGCGCGTGCACGGGCAAGTCACGCCTCACTTTCAAGATCTTGGCGTAGTTCGCACTAAACTTACCACCTGTGAATGGGTTGACCTTCCCATCCTCCAACTTCTGCGCTTGCTCCGCAGTAGTGTGGTGCCGGGAGAGCCCGGTAAACTCTCCAGCATCGTGGTGAATCAGCGGAGGCGATGGTGAGGGCGGGTGTTTCCGCGTCAACTCCTCTGCAATTTCTGCAGCCTTCTCCGGAATAGACGTCGCTACGGGATCCGGGTGCTCGTGGTGCAATTGCTTCTCTTCTGTCATACTTTCTTTTGAAAACCTTCTCTTTGAACCCATTTAACCAACACGGTAGCACAATTAAAGACACAGAATTCAATTCAATGGATGTAGCAACACTCAAACACAATCACACAACGACACAACGAACTCATCTCATCGCTTGAAATTTTTCAGTTGTAATTTTTTCTTTTCTGTCAAAAATCGTCTCTTCTCTCTTAACAGTGTGAGTATTTGCACTGTTGAGTGTCTTTGAAGACTGTTGTCAGACGGCACGATTGTTCAATTTGCGCGGTGATGGTGATGGGGTCAGACGAACGGTTGGTATTAGATTGAGAGGTCTTTGGGGGGGATGAGAAGCAAGGAAGGTGATGAACTGGGCGATGCGGAGTGGGTATCAGAACACATATGCATCCGGGTAACTGTAGCAAATAAGGAACATGGGAACCGGTTTCGCGCTTTTGATACTGCGGAACTCTGTACAAGTAGCACACTTCTAAGGGGTGGGGGGGCAACATCAGCCTGCTCGTAGAGTTCTCTGATAGCAGGGGAGAGGGCTAGCAAGAGAGTATGTCGTCGAGGAAGAATCTCTACTATTTGTGGTGTGTTGGTTCGTCCGCTAAAGATGTGGTTAGGAGGGCTGCTGCCATCACGTCAGGCGGTTTGGAGACGTGGGTTAACACCTCCCCCGTGGTCAATTCCGTGCTGTCACGGTACCAGTGGTATTCTGATCCACAGTGGGACAAGGCGGTGGAGCTGTCGCGGAGGGCGCGGGTGGCCCCACTGAAAACTGACGGAACCCAACAGACAAATGGAGGCCAAGTGAGACACTACTCAACTACAACTAGACCTTTCGTGAGGGGTGGGAAACCCGAAGATACCGCTATACAAGGAGAGGGGAAAGAAAAAGAAGCCGACGGATCCAGGCAAATGCAAAGCTCGAGTGTCCCCGCGTCGAGACTGTCGAGACTGTTCCATTACGGTAGCCTAGCGGCAGGCGTTGGTATGAATGTCGCGGCCCATGGTATCACCGAAATGGCGAAGGGCAATTCCCCAACGATGAAATCTTTGATTTTGTCAGATTCGAACATCGAAAGGATCACGAGGAAGTTTGCACAGATGAGAGGTGCAGCTTTGAAGATTGGTCAGCTCATGTCCTTCCAGGACGAAAAAGTATTACCCAGGGAGCTCTATGTGATTCTGTCAAAGGTTCAGAATAGCGCCAATTTCATGCCGCAGAGACAATTGCTGAGAGTGTTGAAAAGGGAACTCGGCGAAGATTGGAGAGCCAAATTCCAAACATTTGATGAGATACCCATTGCCGCAGCAAGTATAGGACAAGTCCACTCAGCTGTATTGGCAGACGGTACTAAAGTGGTTGTGAAGATCCAATACCCAGGTGTCAAGGACTCGATCGACTCAGACTTAAATAACCTTCTTCTGCTGCTTACCGCGTCGAGCCTACTGCCCAGGGGGCTGTTCCTAGATAAGACAATCGCAAATGCCAGGAAGGAGCTTAAATGGGAGTGCGATTATCTGAGAGAGGCGAAAGCGTTACAGAAATTTGAAAAGTTGTTAAAGGACGATCCCGTGTTCACAGTACCACACGTCTTTGAAGATTACACCACACCCAATGTGCTAACAATGTCCATGATGGAAGGTGATGAAATCATGAAATTGCCGCCACATGTTGAGACCCAGGAGGTAAGGAACTTCATCGCGGAACATATCATGAGACTGTGTCTTGAGGAGATCGCGACCTTTGAATACATGCAGACCGATCCAAACTGGGCTAACTTCTTGTACAATAGCAAAACTCACAAAATAGAACTACTTGATTTCGGTGCATCAAGACCCTTCCCGCACGACTTCATACAGAAGTATAGAAAATTACTCACGTACGCGACAGCAGGTAATAGGCCAGGTGCTCAAGAGATGTCCAAGCAATTGGGATACCTAACGGGACTCGAATCACAAGCAATGATTGACGCACATGTTGACAGTGTCATGACTCTGGGTGAACCGTTTGCGGGGGACCTCGCAACTTCTTTTGACTTTAAGGACCAAACGGTTTCCGACAGAATCAGAGGAAACATTGGCTTGATGCTGAATGAAAGGTTATGCCCACCACCGGAGGAGACATACTCTTTGCACAGGAAGTTCAGTGGGATTTTCTTACTTTGTGCAAAGTTAAGGGCGTCCGTTCCCTGTGCGAAATTGTTCCACGATATATTCGCTGTTAAAGATACTTGATATTTCTGCTCCTCTGATTGCTGCTTAAAACGGGGCAAACGGGGAGGAATTTTTACCGTATTGCCCCGAGATTCTAGTCTCGATACTAAGAAAAACTCAAATCTATATAAATTTGTCCTATACATTTATTCATTCACTTTCTATAGCTTTGCAACAATTGCCAGTATATTTTTTCTGTTGAACATAATTTTTTAACAAAACCTGTTCTCGAGAGAAGTAAAGTTAAACTATCTTAAGAGCAATTCAAATTGCTAAGAAACATTGCAATCTTCCATGGATTGTTGAGATCGGAATGTCAGATATTTCAGAATACAACATCTAAGCACAAGCCATGCACATGTATCCTGACAAACTAAATTTAAGGGAACAGAAAACCTGCTGCCGCTGGGAGACCGTGAACTTCTCATCGCCGTGATCGCAAAAATACCAACAACGCCAATTGTTAAAACTAGTTTTACGCTTAACCATCTGAACCTTTCCCAACATATGACTATTACCACGGTACCCTGTATCATCATTGATGAATCGCGATCAATTTTTTTATGTTGGACTCTGGAGCTGCAGTTATCGCGGCTAGCCACAAATGCTCAGTTCCTCACCTCTGTAATGATGAACATGCCAGTTTCTGTGAGTGACAAGTGTCACTTCGAGTTTACTATGGTAGGGAACAATCACTTTCAATCGGATGAACAGCAATCAATCAACATTTCTGCTTATTATGGTTCTTCTCTGGAACACAATTTGTTAACCGCTAATGGTCTAAAATCAGAACATAAGATAGACCTATAAAATGTTTTCAAATAGAGGGAAACTAAAATAACTAGATTGTAATTTCGCTTATTACTATGCCATATTGACCCAACAGATCACATCGATTCTGGTATCTGCAAAAAGGTTAAAAAATAATCAGTGAGACGGACAGGAATTGAACCTGCAACCCTTCGATTGCAATTGTTTCCAGATATTCCAGGATTTAACTGGAGTCGAAAGCTCTACCATTGAGCCACCGCTTCATAGATAATTATTTTTTTTGGTTATATGTTGCCTTTATAAAGAAATAATTTACTGCTGGACCTAGCTATTACTACATCACATTTTTCAAGAATTCAAGAAGAGCATTTTGATGATATTAAAGGAAGTAAGGTTTTTAGTTCAATATTGGTAAAGGTGTAACCAAAAAATGGGAAAGGGGGTGAGACAAAAGTCGTTTTATCAGCATATACGAGGTGAGTGACCACCCTGTTACAATCTAGCTTGTATTGGGGCTGTGTCCCTTCATGAATATCTTTTCCTGGTCCCTTTGAAGCTATATACCTTCTAAGTATCTTCATTCTCTCCAATATTACCTTCCATCTTGTAAGAAATACCCAACTATGATTGCGACAAAATATTGTGCCCCCACGGTTATTGCCATCGCGTGTGTCTGAGCGGACCGGCCACAAAGAAGCATAAACAAATGCCAACCGTTACACTGGCACCAGTTCTAACGATCAACCCACCTAAACCAAAATACAGGAGATATAAACGGTACAACTCTCAACCCATTAATATTTTTAGTTCTTACACCAAGAGAAGCCCACACTACAAAACTGCCGTGAATTCCAAAGAGCGAACGACATACATGCGATTATTCCCGTAGGCCTACTCTCACGAGGGTATCTCTCTCATGCTCTCCTGAAGATGTGTTGGTTGGTCGTTAGAACTCCAAGTCGTTTTGAAAGGGCTACCCCGGACCCAATATGGTTTCGGAGTTAACTTGCCCGTTCACGCGGCCAAAAACACCCTCGATAAGGAAATACGCCACTACAATTGAAGACAACCTAGGCCAAGACGTTCAGGTACGTAGTACACGAAACCACGGTTCCCGTTGCGTGTCGCAACGCACCCTCGAACGAAGAGCTGTGAAGAGATTGTGTGTGAGTCACCTTGTTCTCCCCGGCAGTTTCTGTGGTGACTGAATTTGGAGATTCTCTTCGTTTCTTTTTCCTCGCAGAAATTGGAAAAGTTTTCTCTTTTTATTGTGAAAGAGTTCTCCGGAGAAGTGAGTCTATTGGCCAGCAGGTACACATACATCCATATATATATATATAGTGTGTAGTGACTAGCTGCCTCATTCATCGTTACAAATTCGTTATAACTCGACTGCTGGAGGCTTCTAACGGTAAGAGCAACGGAAATATTGCAGATGTTGAGGGAAACGAAAATTAGGAAGATGTTTGAACCATTGATCGCTGAATTCAGCACTTGTTTACTCGACTTTACCGACGGTCTGCTAGAGGATATAATGTACCCGAATGGTGCCCCCACGGACCTAATCATATCGAATACGCCTGTACCCCAGGAACACATCAACTTATCGGAAAACCCTTGTTTGGGCCACCCAATCCTATTCGAGATTGTTGCCCTGCGGAACAGGATTACGAGGCTGCAGTCTTTACAACCAGATGACTACACACCAACCTTTTTCAATTCACATGCCAGGAAGTTCCTGCTCGATGTGGAAAGACTATTCCTGCATATCGACGAGAAGTTGCACGGAGACCTCCGTATAAACGCAAGATGTCACGTTAACACGCTGCTGCTGAGGGAGGCCAACGAGGTCTGTTTCAGCAAAATTGCTGACCAGTTCGACCAATTCAATAAGATTGTGGAGTGTGTAGCAACTGCGAACAAGAGTTCCAGCGGGGACAGAGCCACCGAGGAGCCCGCGAGGGCTCTAAGCATGATTTTCTTGCTCGACTGTGTCAAACTGCACAACGATATCATGAAGGCAGGCAATGTGCTAAATGACTACTTACTGTCGCTCCACAATGGCATCATCATCGATACCGCCCCCTCACTAAAGGAGGACCTTGCATTCACGACGTTCAAGAATCACAGAAAGAACTTGCTGCATTTAGATAAGAGGAGGGCGATTTGACTAGAAGCACCGATTCTACACTGCTGTATGCCGAGGGGTGGGACAGCTAGACCTACAACGGCTGCTCCGTATACAAACATAAATAAACATTCATACCTGAACTTGCACTGGCTCAATAGGGCGATACGTCCTTCCAAATTATTACCTAAACAGGAATAGTTAATGCCAATTTGTCCTACTTTTACTCAAATAGGAAAAGTAACAACACAAAATGTGTTACACAAAAGAACGAAAAAAAATTTTCCTTCACATTAGGGAACATCGAGGAAGAGTTGAAGTGAAACTGTAGCACTCTTAGTTGAGAGAGGGGTTGCTTGCGCGGGGTTGAAAGGTTGTGTCTCCTCTGGAAGAAGGGATTGACAGAGAGGGGGACAGCTTGGAACTTGGAGGTGAAATAAAAGAAAGAACATATATCTATATTTTTCCCACTTTCTACATATTGTTCCTTCTGTTAACCAGTTGTGCTTCATTGCCACATTTTACTGCCTCCGATCAAAGATCCAGTGGTATAACATTTGAACTTCAGGTAAGAGGATACACTTTTACATGTTGGATCTCAACGATAAGACTAAACTGGGGGGTAATCCGCAAAGATCAATACTGTCCATCACTTCGCCTGCGAAATTGAACATAATATCTTCCTCGTCGCTAAGCTCGAGTAATGGTGCTAGTGCAATTGATTGGAAAAAACACAAGGCAAGAGTCGGGAAGTCGACTTCGCTGCCCAGATCAAAGTCTTTAAACGTTGGTAGAAGGAATAGCCTGCAGGTAAAATCTGCAGCACCAGGCGTTTCAGAAACAACCAACTTGGGGGGCAAGATCAATTCTAGCTCCTTTAATAGACCGAAACTGTCGCTCACCCAACCGCCCCTGCTGTTGAAGAGAAACTCCTCATTCTTCAAGGATGATTCTCTATCGAACAGGATGACATCATTCACGGGGGGCAGCGTCGGTGGTGCGAATGACAACAATGCGTTGAGTGCACTGACATTGGGCAAACCTTTGACAGGATCGCATGACTTGGAAGAGGCCTGCTCTGTGAAAACAGACCGCTACATCCCACTGTATCAAGGTAATTTGCAAAACAAAATTGACCCTGAAGCTGTCAAAGAGGAGCTTCCACCACCTAACGCATCTCCAAAAGCTCATTTGCAAGCACAGACAAAGACTGTATTCAAGCAGAACGTTGCAGAAGCGTGTGGTTTGAACATGAACCAGAGGATCCTACAGTACTTACCGCAACCACCTGTTGCGTCATTCAAGAGACAGACATACCAGTTGAAGCAGAGGAACCAACACAACTACTCGCAGGGACCTCGGGATATTATGAAACTGAGAAAAATTAATACGAATCCAGAGAGGATATTAGACGCCCCCGGGTTTCGCGATGACTTCTATTTGAACCTGTTGAGTTGGTCACAGAATAACATGATTGCGATAGGACTGGATACAGCAGTTTACATATGGGACGCATCCACCGGAGACGTCTCTTTGTTAGTAGACTCACCTAATTGTCTTATCTCCAGTATTGTCTGGTCTGACGACTCATGCCATGTTTCCATAGGGAAGGACGACGGCAACACCGAAATCTGGGACATTGAAACGATGTCACTAGTAAGAACAATGAGATCCGGGTTAGGTGTTAGAATTGGATCGCAATCATGGCTGGATACACTAATAGCAGCTGGTTCTCGGAGTGGTGAAATCCAAATCAACGACGTCAGAGTGAAGAACCATATCGTCTCCACTTGGGATCAGCATGAGGGCGAAGTCTGCGGGCTAAGCTATAAACCGGACGGGTTACAGCTGGCATCAGGAGGTAACGACAACACGGTCATGCTCTGGGATACAAGGACATCGATGCCGCAGTATGTACAAAGAAACCACAACGCGGCGGTAAAAGCACTAAGCTGGTGTCCCTACATGCCCAACGTTCTCGCCAGCGGTGGGGGGCAAAACGACAAACACATCCATTTTTGGAACAGTACGACAGGTGGACGACTGGGATCCATAAACACGGGCTCGCAAGTAAGCTCTTTGCATTGGGGACAGTCTTATAACAGCAACGGTTCGATGAACAGGGAGATAGTAGCCACGGGGGGGAACACAGAAAACGCTGTCTCCGTATTCAACTTTGATACGAAATTCAAAGTGGCGGAGATTGCCAAGGCCCATGAATCGCGCATTTGCACATCACAACTCTCTCCTGATGGGACTACGGTCGCGACAGTGGGTGGTGACGAGAATTTGAAATTTTACAAAGTATTTGAGCCTCGCAGGCAGGTGAAGAAGCGGCAGAAAAGCGGTGGACTGGTGGAGGATGTAGTATCCATTTTTAGGACAAGTTCTGCATTAACGCTCGAGAGCCAATTCGATTCGCATCACACTAACGCGAACAACCCTACAACTGACTCTAGAAATAAGGATTCTCCAAACAAAACGACCTCATCAAACTCATATCTCATTAGATAATAGGGGGAAGGGAGGATATTGCATTTCTGAGAACATAATTTACCTTATTCATGTAAACGGGAAACACCCTGTATACTTTCATTCATAACAACACTCTCAGAGGGCTCTTGGCATCTCCTAATTCGTGTATTTACCCGCACACCACACATTTTTCTTCGAGAAACGTCATTGTTTCGATATTTTTAAAAGGAGCCCGCTGTTCCAATATTGAACGGCCTTAAAGTTATCGTACAAACAGAAACCAATCTGTCGATTTCGAAGGCGTCTTCAGTCACTTGAGAGTGCATAAGGATATAATACTACAGTGGAGCCATATTCATATACAATAGTCATTTCGAATGGAGAACCAAGACATCTCACAGACTAACAATGAGAAAATTTTCGTTGAGCAGAAGTTAGCTGTAGAGTCCATCCGGACATTTCTCAATTCGAAGACCTCATATGATGTTTTACCAGTTTCATACAGGCTGATTGTTATGGATACAGCGTTGCTAGTGAAGAAGTCCCTAAATGTTTTGCTACAGAATAATATTGTCTCGGCACCTCTATGGGACTCTCAAACTTCAAAGTTTGCAGGGCTTCTTACGTCCAGCGACTTTATTAACGTCATACAGTACTACTTTTCAAACCCAGATAAATTTGAACTGGTAGACAAGCTACAATTGAATGGATTAAAGGACATTGAAAGGATTATTGGCGTCGAGCCTCTTGACACTGCATCCATCCACCCTTCAAGACCTTTATTTGAGGCATGTCTCAAAATGATGGGCTCTAGAAGCCGGAGGATTCCCCTAATTGATCAGGACGAGGAGACACATAGAGAGATTGTAGTTAGTGTTTTGACACAGTACAGGATTCTAAAATTTGTTGCGCTGAATTGCAGGGAGACGAATTTCTTGAAAAGACCTATTGGAGAACTGGGGATAATCACCGAGAATGATGTAAAGAGATGTCAAATGACCACCCCAGTTATCGATGCAATCCAACTGCTTTCCAGCAACGGTATTGCATCTATTCCTATTGTGGACGATAACGGCGTACTATTAAACGTTTATGAAGCCATTGACGTGCTTGGCCTAATAAAGGGAGGCATTTATAACGATCTATCCCTGAGTGTGGGTGAAGCGTTAATGAGAAGAAGCGATGATTTTGAGGGTGTATATACGTGCACCAAGAACGACAAACTTTCAACCATTATGGATAACATAAGAAAAGCGAGAGTCCATAGATTTATTGTAGTGGACGATGCTGGAAAGCTTACTGGGGTCTTGTCTCTAGACGACATTTTAAGATATATTCTGTTAGGCGAAAAATGAGTTTCATGAATGGTAGAATAAAAATTGGACACCCCATTTTTACTTTTGGAGGCCACCTCCAGACATCCCCAGCTTTTTTACTGTGGCCTATATATAAACTAGTTAATGAGAGTTCAGCGGATAGCATATTTAAGTGTACATCAGTAATTGTGGAGATTGGGGGACATACTTTCTATATTATCCTTTAACACGGTAGAAACAGGCTTCGGTATATAAGCCGTTATCTGAAATTTTCGAAAAAAATAAAATAGTGACAAGAACAACTTATTCGTCATTAATAGGGAAGTTTGATCTACAATACAGTTCCTTGACTAACACATCGACCCTATCAATACCGTTCACCTTTTTTCTTATTTTGCTTGCAGAGAATACGTTGTAGATATTGCACAACGCTAGGGATTCGGGTAGAATCTCGCATCATATCAACAGAGTTGATACTTTTGTTTTTATATGATAACGTCAAACTTGATAAGAGAATCACAACAGCAGAGCGGACATAAGCCAAGTATGTCAGAAAGTACGACGACTTCTAATAAATTAATTCATTGGAATGACAAGCCAGAGTTGAAGCAAGTAACACTTAGGGCGACCGTAGTGGGATTGGCCATTGGATCACTCGTACTCATCTCTAACTTCCAATTCGGTCTACAGACAGGATGGGTTTCTATGATGTCTTTGCCGTCAGCACTGCTGGCAGTGGCATTTTTTAAGCAAATATGGCCAATCTTCTTTCCGAATGACAGATTATTCACCGATGTTGAGACAGTTTACGTGCAGAGTATGGCTGTTGCAGTTGGGACGGGTCCACTGACGTTTGGGTTTGTCGGTGTGATACCGGCCGTGGAAAAGTTTGTGACATTTGATGAAAGTGGTGGCACTTGGCAACCGGGCCAATCTTTTACATTTACCCAGCTGATTTTTTGGTGTGTTTCCTTAGCGTTCTTTGGAATCTTCTTTGCTGTGCCACTCAGAAAACAGGTGATCATTAGGGAAAAGCTACCATTTCCCAGTGGGAGTGCAACGGCTGTATTGATTGCAGTTCTTAACGGTTCTGAAATCTTACAGGAAGTGTCAAAGAATGATCTGCTAGAGATGAGGAACAGGAGGTTGGTCAGAGAATGTGCCGAAGTTCTACAGCTTGACCCGAAAGAAGTCACGGCTAGATGCAGCTGCATCAAATACAACGCGATAGAGTATGTAGATGAGGGGACTGAGCGCAGAAGAATATGTGGTGAGTTGCAACGGTCTTCTCAAAACTCTGCTCAAATAAAGCGTACATCCGCTGCTCCTCTCCCACCAACAGAGGAGAATGAGCATGGAGTACCGGACGAAACAGACAGTGTTTACAGCGAAAACATCGTCATTCTTCTAAAGACATTCTCGATGGCATCACTATACACAATCGCCTCCTACTTCCTCCCCATTTTGACGGCGTTGCCTATTTTTGGGTCGTATCTATCAAAAAACTACCTATGGAACTTCCAACCATCGCCTGCATACATTGGTCAAGGTATAATTATGGGGTTACCAACGGTATCCTATATGTTTTTCGGTGCAGTTTTGGGCTGGGGGATCTTGGCCCCAATGGCGAAACACATGAAGTGGATAGCGCCGGACGCAGATGTCCACGACTGGGAGAATGGTGTACAAGGTTGGATTCTATGGTGTTCTTTGTCCATTATGGTGATCGATAGTTTTGTCGGATTTGTCGTCATTGCCATTAGATCGATCGTGAAATTCTGGTTAACAGATGATAAATCTGAGCTACTTACAAATTTGTTGGATGATTCAATGGAGTCCATGCTCATGGAAGAGGAGAGGGCGATCAACATCAAGAAAAGAACATCCAGTATAAGAACGCAAGAAACGGTACGGCTTGTTAGCTCACAGCACGAGAATGAAGTAGACCAAAGACACCTTGTAGAATATACCACTGTTATTAGTGGGCTAATAATATCGTCAATTATCTGTATCGTGTTTGTGGTGTACATTTTCGGTACCGAAGTAATCCCGGTATATTCTATGGTGATAGCCCTGATACTGGCATTATTTTTGTCTGTATTGGGAATAAGGGCCCTTGGCGAGACCGATTTGAATCCTGTGAGCGGCATCGGTAAAATATCCCAACTACTGTTTGCCCTTATTGTTCCCAAAAACCAGCCAGGTGTGGTTCTGTTAAACATTGTTGCTGGTGGTATTGCAGAGGCTGGTGCTCAACAAGCTGGTGACCTGATGCAAGATCTGAAGACCGGTCACCTGCTAAACGCGTCGCCTAGGGCTCAGTTTATCGCCCAAATGATTGGTGCTGTGTGGTCCATTGTGCTTTCGAGCGTAATGTACATCATCTACAATAAGATATACACGCTGCCAAATGAATCGATCAGGATACCCACAGCAGCTGTTTGGATTGATTGTGCTCGGTTAGTCACGGGGAAAAGTCTGCCCCACAGAGCATTTGAATGCTCTTTGGTGCTTGGCTCAATCTTTGGGGTCCTTTCATTGATCAAGAACTGTTATAGGGAAAGGGAATCGATGGGAAAGTACCTGATCTGGATACCATCTGGTGTGGCCGTCGGTGTTGGCATATACAATGCCCCAAGTTTCACAATTGCTAGGTTTCTAGGCGGGCTGATATGCCACTACAGATTGTCCAACTACAAGGGCGACTTGGACGCCAAGACTAAAATGATCGTTTTCAGTTCAGGGTTGGTCTTGGGAGAGGGGATATTTAGCGTAGTAAATATGTTCTTGACGAGTCTGAATGTTCCAACGTGGTAGTATCATCACCGCGGTCCACCAGGACTAGCCATCAACAAGACCTGTCAAGGTCCAAACTGCGTCTCTTCACCCACCCAGGTGACCTCAACTTGCATATATATTTCCTATTCGGGAAGTGTTCCCAAAACGAGACAACCAAACAAATAAATAAAAAAACAAAAATTGAACAAAGCAACGATTGGCGACTTTCTTCGCAGATGGAATTATTCCACCTGATTGTGCTGGTTTATAAACAGTTTCGTACTGAACTGCCCGTCTCTTTGGCAATTAAGATATATTTGCAAGAAAGAGTATAGAGTTTTTTTTGGTATTGATCTCATTTCTGAATCACTCAATTGAGTCGAATACTTGATTTTCCCTACTCCCCCTTCGTCTCCCATACACGTTTTGTTTATTGCTCAGGATTACCTTGCAAACATGACTGTTATAGAGAATGCAGCACAGGTTGAGTCTACTGCTGTGAATCAAGATAAAAGTGGTGAACAGCCCTTGAACGGCCTGAAAAGGAAGAATGAGAATACCCTAGAGAAAACCGATTTGGAGGCTGCCATAAAACGCGTTGCGTTGGACGATGATCCCAATTCCATTGGAAATACAACATCTAAAAGCGCGTCGCCCTCTCTAAACATGAATTTGTTTTCGCCAGACGAGGAGAACAACGGTAGCACTGAACCGGACCAACACGATTATGCGAGGGATGGAACGGATCCTCATCAGAAAAATGGCGTCGACGATTACGTGCATATAAGAATGCTCTGTTTGGTAAAGGATGCATCAGCCGTGGTAGGCCCTAAAGGTGACGCGATCACTCATATCAAGAGAGATACGAATACCAGAATCAATGTCTCAGATAATTTGAAAGATGTTCGAGAAAGGGTCATTTATGTGAGAGGTCAATGTGAAAACGTTGCGTCGGCCTTCGAACAAATCAGCAATTGCATTTACAATAAGTGCAAGAGAGGTCTATCTAAAAATGGGAAAAACGACTCCAACACTAGTTTAAGTGATGAAAAGAGCTCAGCGAGCACTGATGGCTCAATCACTAAAGAAGAGGAAGATGACACAGATGGTAGCAAAAATCTACAGCTGAAGATATCTTTACAACTTTTGATACCTCATCATCTTATGGGATATATAATCGGTAAGAATGGTTCCCGATTGAAGGAGATCGAGGAGGCAAGTGGTGCTAGATTGCATGCCTCGCCTCACCAACTACTCCCCTCAACTGACAGAATATTGCGTTTATCGGGAACCCCTGCTTCAATTGGGAAGGCCATCTTTCACATTTCTCAAACTTTACTGCTTAACAAGGATAAGTTAAAGAATAAAAAGACGATATTTTATCAACCAGGCCCCATACACTCCACGCTCCGGAATGGCCATAACAATCATATTAGCAAACAAGGCCTTAACGCTACCAATACCAACGAAATGAACGGATTTGTATCAAGAGATACGCCGAACTTCTACAACCCATACTCTGGTTCGAACCGCGATGGGTCGCTACCCATGGTCATGATGATACCGCCAGTTATGGCGCAGGCTCCTCCACAGAAACATATAGCAGAGCTGCACCATCTGCCGCGATCTCAGATTGTTTACACTGCAGAAAGAGTAGCTAATGTTGTTTCGTTTGTGCCAAATTCGTCGATCCCAAATGTGCGAATTGTTGAAGGATCGTTTACATCAGCTCCAATGGCCATTGTCAAGCAAGAAATTTTCATAGATGAGAATTTTGTGGGAAATGTTATTGGGAAAGAGGGGAAGCATATTAATTCGATAAAGGAGACCACTGGCTGTTCGATATTTATCGATGATCCTGAAAAGGGTGAAAATTCCGAAAGAAAATTGGTCATAGAGGGTACCAACATGGGTGCTCAAGCCGCTATAATGTTGATCAGCAACAAAATTGAAATAGATAAATCGAATAGACTTTCCAGGAAGAAACTGTGAATGGCAGAATGGGGAATGGGATATATCAAGACGTTTATTGACTGAAAGTGGGATAAAACGTGAAGACATTCCGAGTAATTCGGAGGGACAGATACATTGACTATTCTACCGATGTTCAATAAAGATTGATATTCATGTGTATCATTGAACGTATTATATAGTTCTTGATCTAATTATGTAATTACATTTAATTATAAACTGCACCCCTGTTGTTATCGAATTCTTTTTTGATATGATGTCTTTGTTTGATTTTGATATTTAATATCAATTTTTTAGTAACGTTAGAGTCAAAGAGTGAAGTTTCTGTAGAACAGAGGGAGACAAGCAGATCTCCTTTTAAGGAAGGCAGCGAGGAAGCTATGGAAGAATGGGTGGTCATTGGGATGGTAAGCAGGTTGCGTAATGACGTTGTTGCTTCTTTGACCAACCCGAAAATACTTCAAAAACAGTTACTATCCAACAAAACACAACGAATGTTGGACGAGTCTCTATTTCATTCGAAATATCTCTTAAGAGACGCTCAAAACGATTCATATTTTCTTTTGGAGCAGTATAGCCCTACATTCTCTCTATTATATGAAGTATCAAGAGTCATTGCTGGTAACATCCACACCGTACCCAATTCGAGGTCATCTCATTCATTTGTTACAGAAGAAAGGAACTACCATAAAGTAGAGCCCTCTCGACTCGTTAAACTCTGGCACGAAGACCCAACAGTTAACAACGAGATGGTACTTGATAAACTGGACATGACTCCTCCTAATTGCATAAAGCCGGCTAAAATTGAGCGACGCCATCTCCCCGCAAGTGATGATCCCCATAATTATATTCAAGCAAAATATTACGATATCCTCTTTTCATTTCAGACCCCGCTGGTCTATTTTGTGAAGTCGAACCTGCCAAGGTTAAAGAATATGTGTAAGGCCGCCTTCGGTCAACCATATATGAGTCACTACCAGAATTTACTATTGGAATTACTGCTGTGTATACCGAAATTCGATGAAAGATACAATAAAACGGCAATTTTAACTTCTGATTATGTTATTGATAACAAACATGGGCTTGTACAAAGAGACGGTTGTTTCAAAAAATACGGTCTCAATAATGTTTCTGAAAATAAGGACGTCCTTGACGACGTTATAAAATTATTGAAAGCACGAGAGATCAAGTTACAGATTATTCTTCTTCTTGAACTCATCCATATGAATAAGCTAGATACCAATTTCACTAACTTTGAAAAAGTGTCAAAATCAAGGTTTAAGAAACGTTCAGTAAATGTTATGAGAGGAAGAGGTGTGCCTTTGACCAGGAAAAGAAAAAATAAAGCAAAGAAGAAGGAAGAAGAGTCTAAACAAAACAACATCATATCTGAAACTGTGACCGACTATTGCGAACAGCTAGATATATACGTTGATAAGTTGGCAATTGTAGAATTACTCATAGAAGCTGAGGTAAGTTCAGAGCAAGTTGCAACAGAAGACAGAACGGACCTACAAGAGCTTAAGAAAAATATTGTGACAAGAAGTAATGAGGCCTCGTCCATAGGATTTACTAGCTACATCTTAGTACCATACTTCAATAAAGCTGTCCCAAATACAGTTAAATTCATCATGAAAAAATTCAAAGGCCCAAGCCTAACAAAACGTCATATACCAGAGCAGCAATCATCTAGTCAGAAGTTAGACTCAACGTTGGTAACGAAATCTCCACCCTCTGTAGGTTCAGGTTTGAACGCCGCTTCTCGCCGCAACTCTACTTATAGCTTATCACGAAAGAGTTCTACAGCATCAGTACTGTCGTTAAGCAGTAGACCCGCATTAGAGAGGCATGTAACACTAACATCACTCACATCTGATTTGCTCGAGTTGAATAGCACCACCTCTAATTTAGGAGAATTCCTAGAGGCTGAGAATCAGACGATTAGGAATTCTTCACTATTGTCGAGAACCAAATCTGACATTGTAATGAACAATTTACAAAAAAGGCAACTACCAGTAACAAGTGTTAAAGATGTACCGTCGAAACATTCTCAGAATACATCCACAACTGCTGCATCCTCTGATGGAAGGCTATCAACAGCGAAGGCCGAATCATCTTTCCGCAGAGTGGGGAAGAGGAAGGTAGTAGCGTCAAATGGAATTGACACATACGCATCTGATCAGAATGTGAATGTGCTTGAAGTAATCGCAACGCCGTTAAAATGCAATAATGTCGCACAGCGAAAAAAGAACGAGTATATGCTCAATAGTATTGTTGAGTCCCCTCCGAATATTCAAACTGGTAACGCGCGTCATAATAATGCAGAGGTTCAAGTAACTGCGACGCCTCTAACACAAACATTCCAGACTCAGCGTCGACCCTCATCTCATGAAATTATTGTCTCTGGAAAAAAGGAAGATACAGTTCCATCAAATGTAATTTCTCGGAATGACAGCATCCAATCCAAGAAGAAAGTCCGGAGACGTCTATTTGGTCCCTAATAGCCGAATAATATCCTTCTTCTACCTTCAAAATCGTATATATTCGATTTCATTTTACACATTTAGATTCCCAACTTTATAGATTACATTAAGTGTGTAACATTCAACAATAAACTGCATCGCCATTTACATAACAATAAATGAAGTTACTCACCAAAGAAAATTGCGCTGATATATTCTTTGGCATCATCCCTTTTCAGTATCCCAGCAGCAATGGTCACCCCACAACGTTTCACCAGTTTATCCTTTTCCTCACCGGTTACTTCTCCACCTTTACCTTCATAGATATCTGGCAAATCCTTCTTCAGAACGGAAAGAGTATCGATCACGGTTTTCGTTAAAGTCTGCACCTCATAGTCCGTGAACTTCTTGGTTTTATTTATTATCTCTTCGTTTCCCTCGAAATCCCCGAGGGTCAGGTCATGTTCGTTGAAGACTAACACGGACCAATTGTATAAATTTCCCAAAAAAAACCTGATAGATTCAGACTCCAACACAGTGACACCTTTCAACGACCCGTAGTATGTCCCGAAAACACGATTCGTGTCAAGGAATGTTTTCAATAAAGTTCTTGTCACACGAGGCTTCAAAGATTTGTAAACCTGAGGAAATTTCTTTAGCACGTAGTCCAATAGCGAAGCTGCGAAATCGCGTAAAGCGTTTGCCTTATCCAATTGTTCATTGTATTCTTCTATGCTAGGGGGTGCTGCGTTACTACCTGCAGTGGCTGGGGGAGAACCTTTCCCACTGGAACTCCCACCGAGGTTTTTCGCCAAGAGTAAAGTCAATATGGAAGGCATCAACGAATGAATGTAAGGTTCCAAAAAGATGGAAGGATTACTCAAAAGGGAGTAAATCATCTCCAGGATAGTGGTCAACAGTTCCAGGTTGGACAAGTTATGTGTGATCTGTTCCGCGATGAACTGGATAAAATATGGCACTAGCTGATGTAAACCGTTGTCAGTCTTTAAGGAAGTCAATGCGGCTAGCTTCATGTGTTGTGCGTCCCCATCATCCGTTGCTTCATCCTTAACCGTCAATGCTGATATGATCTTGTTGAAGTATATCTGTAGCTCCTTCGACAAAACGTGTTTCACCAAAGGTTTGACTTCTATGTTCTGACCCGGTTTAACAGAAGATGCCAACAATTGATGCTGTTCTCTTTGCTGTTGCTGCAGTGTACCGGCTGCACCATTACCATTAGCGGTTGCAGAAGCGTTTGGTTGTGTCTGCAGACTATTACTTTCATTTAGTGCAGTGACAATAGCGCCTCTGGTTGTGGGTGGTAGCGACGTCCTTATATCGTTTAGATTTGGATTTTGCAAAATGGCAGGTTGCACACCCTCAATAGCCAGCCAATGAGTTGTAAATGTGGGCAGTCTGGGGAGTGGTGGCAATGGTTCATTGACCAGTTTATCAAAATCTACTTCTTCCTCATCCAGATAGTAAACTTGTTGACCTCCAGAAGTACTAACTTTCCTAAAGGAGGGTTGCCCCTCCTGAAATGACTGGGCCGCACCATGTGTTGCATTATGCGTGCTATTCCCCGTTGTAACTGAGTCGTGGTACCCGTACAGTGGTTCAACATTCAGTACTCTCAATGCGTTCGCGATATCGTCAGTTGTGAGGATCTCGGTCTTTGAGTGCCTTTTAAATTTGACAGCCTGTTCAATAATTTCAAGAATACGATACTCAACATCCATAGCCAGAGCTTTCAGCACATCCTCATTGATATTGTCCAGTCCTAGGGACTCTGCAACATCCTTCACAGTGTCCTGCGGGGACCAGATGGTATACGATTGTGGATTAGACATTTAGAACCAAACTAGCAGGCTTGGTCTGTAACCGCAGATCAATTAAGATATCGTACAGAACCTAGAACGTAAGGGCCAATGCTGCAAGTGTTGTGCCAGTTCTTCACGAAGTTCCATCTGCACCTTCTCACTGAACAATTTTATTCGAACACAATTTTTTATCGTTTTCGATTTAAAGGCGACGAACGCAGTGGAACCTCTGACGACAGAACCTCTCAATTGAAGGGTCATCGGGTGCTTCGAACCCTCCATCTGATGAGCCAAGACTTGACGCCCCTGCAGCAGAGTGTTTTGGAGAAGTACTCCAGCTTGTCTGAAGCTCTGCACGATCTAGACGAGTCGATCAAAGAGCTGAACAGGTCGAAGGAGGGGAGCAGCGACGGTGTCTCTGCAGACGATGTGTTGCAGGAGATGAGAGCGATAGAGACGCGGATAGGTCTAATTGGAACATTGTTGAAGGGAAGTGTCTACTCGTTGATTTTGCAGAGGGGGAGCGACTGGAACAACTGAAGGCGAGGGAAGACGCCAATTTGTAACAATACACACATAAAATACTTACTTACATATATATCTATTGAGTCCACGGTTTCTTATTTTACGGCAACTTGCCCTCATGGGTCTCTTACACGTTGTACAAGACCACTTTACCATCCAGCCCGCAAGACGAAACTTGAACGACCTGGCCGTTGGATTCGGCGAATGGCAACAGTTGCACGATTGCATTGTCGTGGGCGCTCTCTTGCTGTTCAGTCGATACTCTACCCTTCAGATCCAGTTCCTTGAATTTTCTCAAAGCTGATATCCCGAAAGTCGGGTTCTCCTCCTCTTCTGCATCTCCCATGACACCGGGCTGACCGGTGGTGGCTGGGGAGGAAGAACGGGCTGCCTTGTCCAAGTTCTTAGCAAATTTCCACTGCTGTGAGGATTCTGCAAAGAGAACAGGGTGGCAAGAGTAACCGGCACACAGTATTTCATGGTCATTGATCCAGACCAGAGCTCTGAAGGGTAAACCATCTGGAGAATTGACCTCTTGTAAGTTGTCCTGGTGGTCAACGATAGCCAAAGTACCGTTGTGGGTCACAAATGCTAGTTTCTCCAAATTGCTGCGCCATTCAACCGCGTGGATATAATCACCGTGGTAGTACTCCCTGATCAGGGAGCCGAAAGGGAACTTGGTGCCCCACGGGGAGTTTGCCATAATATCTTTGGAGTCCAAACCTTTAACGAACCCAGAAAAGACTCTCACAAACCCATCTGTACCACCACAGGCCAGCAGAACACCGTTGGAATGCCACTCCAAACAGTTGACGGTTGATTTGATGGGCTTTTTGATATGTTTGGACACCCACCAATTGTTGTCATGTTCGTAGTAGCATACTGCGACAATTCTCGCACTGGACCCGACAGCAAACTTGTACCCATTGGGTGCCCACTTCACACAGGTAGCCGCACGGTTAATACGCAACAGAACCAGCGTAGGCTTGTACGTCCCATCGCTTAGGGGTTCCCAAACGTAGGCATTTCTGTCCTGCGAACAAGTCACAATACGCCCATGGATGGACATATCCACAGCAGTCACCACTTTGTCGTGGTTCTCCAACGTAGCAGACAAACGTGGCTGCTTAGTGCCATTCAATTGGAACACCAGACACTTGTTGTCAGAAGATATCGCCAGTAGGGATCTGTCAGCATTGTAGCAATGCGAGTAGATGGGACCTTTGATCAGCTTGAAAACGGACAAGACCGACTTGTCGGCATTCGAAGAGAAATTAGAAGCAGCGTACGACATCAGGAGACTCTCTACTAGATGCGATGCGGAGATGATGGATGGAACTGGCTTTAAAACCCCTCCCTCCTCCTAACAACGTTCGAGTTTCAATAAGACAGAATTTTTCCAAAATACGTAACTTCTTATACAAAGTTAAAGTTGAGAGTGGTACTAAAGACGGTAGCAGACACTTCAACCCACCAGCGAACTGCATACTGGAAGTCCTGCCGGGCGTTTAACGACCCATTGCCAGTTTCTTACCGTGTGCCATCTTTCTGTTATGGTTACCGGTACTTGCCTTTTTCTTCTTGTTGTGTTTTGGAGGGGGTCCCTTAGGATCCTCTGTAAGAACCTCGTCTTGCTCAGGGACACCGTCTTTTGGTGTCGGTACCGATTGTTTTTTGTGGACGTACGAAGTCTTCCCACCTCTGCTGTTGCCCGTCCACATGTACTTGTCCTCGAGCAGCCTGGCTCTCTGCGGCGATCTCTCTATCATACGAGCCCACCCCTCAATTTGCTCGTCCGACCAGTTGGTATGTTTGCGCATGTTCTTTCTATCAGATGAACCTCGCTTCGTCCTCGTAAACAGAACTTTATCCTGCTTGAGTAGCTCCCATAGATACTTCTCCACGGTCTCCTCCCTTTTGCGACGTTCCATCTCGCTATCTACCCCGTGGACATCGCCATCGTCGTTGTCGTCGTTCGCGGTACTGCCAAATGATACCTTGGCAGTTCTGTTGATCTCAGCAGTAGGTTCATCATAGGTATCATCTCTTTCATCTTCATCTTCTTGGTACATCAATGCTAGTGCCCTAGCAAGCGTTTTGTTTCTAACTTCGTCAGGAACATGCTTGGTACCGGCAGTCCCCGAACCACGTTTAACTTTGCGTAGTTTGATCTCTGAGCTGTTTGCTGCATTATCCCCGTCAACCTCTGCAGGTAAATTATCCAGAAATGTTGGATCTTCCAGCAGCTTATCCGTGATCGATTCAATATTGTTGCTGTAGGTTTGTAACAGCTGGAATGCTTGATTCCTCGTTAAATCTGGGAAAAGGTCCTGCAACGCTTGGACCCCTTGTTCATCCACTTTAATGGCAGTCGACTCAGCCGTATCATGATTATTGGTAAGTGCTAGGAAGGGAAGCGCTTGGGTTAATGCTGGGATTTCATTTAATAGCTGCGAACTTGTTAACACTGAACCAAGTAGTGGATAGATCAAAAGACCTTCGACGTTCGTGATGTCCAAACTTCTGACTAACGATGCAATGTGTTCTGTAGATAAATTGTACAGTGATGTGATCATTAGGTGCATTGCTATGGAGGCGAATTTACCTTTGCCCTTCCCCCAAAGAGCTTCTAGAATCTCAACCCAGTTGCCATTCACAAACTTTTCAGTAAAGTGTGTCTCATCCTCATTATTCTCCAAGAGGCTTTGGAAAGCCTTCAGATCCGTTCTATCAAAATGGTTAGATTCTATCAGCTGTTTCAAGTACGACTGGACCTGTACAATTCTGTTTATCTGGGCCTTCTGCGTATTAATTTTGGGTGGGAGGTCTCCGAGAACCAACCGTCTAACGGTCTTACAGTTTCCTGCAATGTAGAGTTTAATCATGTCCCAAAGCAGCTCTCCAAATACTTGCAACTGGAGTAAACCGCACGTTTTCACCAATTCGAACACCCAAGCTCTAAGCACTTTCAGTTGCTCAGTAACGTCATGGTTCGCCCCCAATGAGACCAGTTTCCCCTCTTCGGACGCCATCTCGTGCATGTACGTTCTCACCCAGATCCTCAATTCATCCCAGGTGGCCTCTTCCAGCAAGTCCAAATGGTGCTGTTGTAGAAGCCACTCGCAGTGCTGCACATACGCTTCTATCAAATGCAACCATACGACTGGGTCCTTCTCAACCAGTTGAGCCCTCAACTTCAGCGGCGGGAACCTTACAATATGCAATCTAATAGTATCCACATGCCCCTCGATATCTACCACCATTACGACACCCTCTCTTGTTCTTGTTTGTAGTGGTTTGCAGTTCTTTACAGTATATGTTTGTTACAAGAGTTGATCGATTGTACATAGATACGCTTATGGCACAAAAATACGTACACAACCGAAGTGTGAATTGAAAGGCGTATGAGAACCTCATACCTTCACCTTCCGCTGTTCCAGTATTTTCTTCCCCAGTGCACCCTTGGCCAGTTCTTGTTCCCTCTCTTGGGCCCTCTTTTCTGCAGCAAGACGGGCCGCCTCTCTTGGCGAGAGCTGCTTGGTCTCGTGTCGGTCATCCGACACCACATCAGAGAGAGCACCATTGTCCGTGGCACTTCCTAATGTCACACCATGAGACTCTGTAGGTTGTTTCCTTTCTTTGTGAATACTGCTCGAGGCCGCTTTCCTCTTACTATGTGGTTGTGCAGTCGTTGTGGTGGTTCTCTTGGCCGGTGCAGTTCTCCTCACGGGAGTCGCAGAGGAACCAGTGCTGGACTCTGATTTACTCCCACAGACACCCATTTCCAACCGTTGATTGCACCAGGAACCCTTCACATATGGCTCACACCCTGCAGCGTGCATTTATTAATTCATTTGCGATAAAGTCACTACTATTATATACATGGGGGCTTTACGCTATTTGCTATATGGTACAACTCGGTCCTTATCATAGGCTTGATTGCATCCGGTGGAAGTAAGCGGCATTTAATGAGCCTGTGATGTGATTAGAGATGGTTGTTATTGAATTCCAAGCATTTCAATGGGGGGATTTGGTACTTTTCCACGTCCACGGAATCGCATTCCTTCAAATGTGGTTCCAAGATGGGATACGACACAGCCAGCCTACTCAGGATTCTCTTCTCCTGGTTGGTGTCTCTGCAGTATGGTTTAAACAGCTTGACCATTGCCAGGTAAAAGTTGATCCTGTCCAGTGCGGTTGGATCCGATTCGTTAGACTGGGCCCACGTTACGGTGGCATCTCTCAGGGCAGCCCAATCTGCGTTTGCAATGTAAGTATGGCCCAGTGAGTCCAACTTCGTAATCAGTTCGACCCATTGCCTCCACAGGGTTTCGTCTGTGACGCCATCTTTAATAGAACCAAAGCACTTCAACATGATCCTCTTGGTGACAATGGTTTCAGGAATGTTGTGCGTGGAGAACAGGCTCTTAACGTTGTCAATCACCTCGCCGTCGTTCCAAACCGTACACTTCCCCAAAATGATGTTCAACAAGGGTTCATCGATGCTCTTGATCTCTTGATACTGCTGTAATAACCCTTGAAGGTTTTTAAAACCCTCTACCTTGTCCGCTGCGTAGCACTTGTTGAAGAAAATATCGAAGAACGTGTTGTTCAATGACGACAACACCCCAAGGTTCAAATTCTGCTCGTTGTACCGTTGCACCGTTTTCAACCACACCGAAGTCATCTTGTCCTTGTCTCCAGTCTCGTTCCAAATGTTGTTCAAAAACTGGTTCACAGTGGATACTTGTAGGACTACTTTGTAGAACATCTCATTCGATATCGCCTTATCAAAGTACGTCTCTGCGATGACGATGTCTTTGCAACCGCCGATAAAGGAGAGATGCGCGTCATTCAAGTATCTGGATTTCTTGACGTCGCACACCTCGCACATCTCTTTGAAGATGTTCACGGCGTACTCGTTCTCCTGTGCAAGCAGACTGGCCTTCAACATTCCGAGCAAAAGGTTAGGGTGCTTAAAGGAGAGCATGTTACTACTCTTTTCGTAGAGCAAGATCAAGTCGTGGAACGTTATATTTGCATGCTCGTACAGAATTGGCAGCATCACACCAACGCACTTGGGTTGCATCGCGACAGTGTTTAACTGGTCATCGTTCACGGCAGATTTCCAGAACTGTACCAGATCGTCTGTGAGGGACAGCTCCCTGTACGACGTGAGCAGGTGCATCATCCCGTACTCGTTAATTTTAACTTTATGCGCCAAGATATCCTCTGTGATGGACTTCAAGTTTGTTGTCAAGTATCGCACCATCTCCGTGTTGAACGAGTTCGAATCGTAGTCCGGTTTCTTGTTCAATTTAATCAACTGGATCCTATTGATACGGAGCGCATTGTGTATCAGATTTACGAGGGACGAAACCCGCGAATCTGTCAGCTCTGGACAACTCACAAGTTCCTGGTACAGATGGACGGCTTTCGTGAGAGAGTCCCAGAACAGCGGCGTATTTGCCCCCTGCTGCGGCGAACCAACTTTCCTTCCCTGCTTGAAGGACGGTCTCCTAAATTGGGTATCGTTCAGGGACTTATTCACACTGTCGTCAAAGGCACACAGTTGGTGGTAGTAGGGGGAGTCCACTGGGGGGGCCACCATGGTCGCACCCAACCGAGACCCACCCTGTGAACTGTACACCCGCCTCCCATTGTCGCTGTTCCACCACAGACTCGAACCACCACTCGCACGGACACCCTGCAAAACCGCGCTGTTCCTACTGGCACAACTTACACCCCTGAATAACATTCTGACCTGCTCTCCTTACCTGTCGTGTTTCTCTTGACACTGCGCTATGCCCTTTCCTCCCCATCTACTCTCTGCGTCCTCATCATCATCATCTTTGAATAAAATAATGATATCGAATTTGTTACAGAAACTTTGACGAACGGTCAACGCGTGGAAAGGACGGTACGTAGTGGAGAGTCAGAGGCCTCAGAGAAGACGGTATACACAAGCACGAATGTCTCGCAACAACAAGGATATATTCACGCTGTTTGACAAGAAGGGCGAGGGCGCAATTGGGAGCCCGCTGGTGGGGGACTACCTGCGCGCCATTGGGTTCAACCCAACGAATCAGCAAGTGACGGAGCTTGTTGGATCCAAGGGGACGTTCACCTTCGACGAGTTGAACGGGTTGGTCTCTGGTAACCAGGAATTGCTGGACGCTACCACCAGGGGCAAACCGGACGATTTCATCAAGGCCTTCCAAGTGTTTGACAAGGCGAACACAGGGAAGGTTTCTGTTGGGGATCTTAGATACATGCTGACCGGACTGGGCGAGAAGCTGTCCGATAACGAGGTGGACGAATTGCTGAAGGGTGTGGAGGTCGACTCTGAAGGTGGGATCGACTACAGAAGATTCATCGAGGACATTTTGAGGCAGTGATCTGCACCTTGGTCTTCCCATCTTTTATTTGTATAGTGTGTATGTGTGCCCGCCCTGGTTGAGTGATAGCCCCCCCCGTGAGCATCACCTTCTCCATGGGCGGGAGGGCTACGTAAGAACAATTAGTAGTGAAATACAGGGCACTAGCCCGATCAGAAACATGGCGCGGTGCCCTATCAGGTCAAACACCAGCGGGAAACAGTACGCCAGTATCGCGCCGCCCACCCAGTAGCACAGCCTGCTGTACCGTTTCATGGGGATCTGTTGGTGGTGCACCATTGGGTCGTCGCTACCTTCGGTGAGGTCGATGAACGGTGCGCTGGTCATCAGAGTGTGTGTCGTTACGCTCAAGAATACCATGGACATCATGAAAGCGCGCTTCGAATGGTAGTGGAATGACAGGAACACAAAGAAGTACGCCGCTGTGATCGAAAGATATACAAAGATGTGACCTGCCCTCCAATTAACCCGTGGGCGTACTTTCTGCCAAAGGTACACGCTTGCGAAGGGTAAAGCGACATTGAGACATGATAGAGCTACGTTGACAGGGAATATGGAATCTGGCATGATCTCTTTGATGACTTTGATCCCGTACAGATCCATGAAATTGAAGTTGAAACACTGCACGAGCACCATCTTCGCAGTCAGAGGACCGATATCTGTGAGGTTTCTGTACACGTACAGTATCCAGTACTGGACCCTACCGTAAACTGTATTCGATACGGTACTCTCCAGGTGTAAACGGCCAATATCATCCAGTTCTTGTCTCCACTTATCAATGACCCTTGAAATGTCATGCTCGGCCTGGGTACCTTCTAAATACTGACGAAGGGATTCCTTTGTACCAGCTTTATCCCGCATTATCAAGTACCACTTGGGGGACTCCACCAACATCTCCAGAACTGCCAGCATGTTGCCCACCACCAGTATCAAATGGTACACAAATATCCACCTCCAGTTAAAGGAATCAATCACAGGCCACGATACGATCTGGCACACGGCCACCCCGAGTGCCAAACTCACCATGTAACCCAAGTTTGCGACCTGCTTCGGTATTAACTTCAACTCTGTGAGTAGATCCACGTACGTCGGCACGATACCCAAGACAACACCACAACCGAGCCCACCAACAAACCTCCACATTGCAACACCATGTATGGATTCACTGTAGACCAACCCTAGCAGACTCACACCTTCCAAACCCAGCGCACCTAGAAACTCCCACCTCAGCGGGAAGACGTGGTAAAAGTTGCAATAATCGCTGACAAGACACCCTACTGCACCCCCTGCAAACAGCGCGCTGGTGATCATGCTCAGTCCGATGTCGTTCTCCATAGGGATGCACTGCATCAACTCTTGGAAGGGACCCCTGTTCCCAACGAGCTCATTGGGGACTAGAAACTCCGTACAGGTAGCCACAAACTGCGGGAAGTTCATCATCCCGAGCTGCATCGCCACCACACTAACGGACCCATACAGCACACCAGCCACTTTGTAACTCTGTCTCATGTCTCGTTGCCACCGGTAGAGCCTCTCTCTGTGTCACAACTTGTCAGTCCATTGAACCCTCTTCCCAGCTGTTAATTAAGCTGATGTGTGATATACTGCGAGGAAAGCGAGTCACTGTGAGTGAGGAAGGTGTAGAAGCAACAGGCCAAGCACGATATGGCGCCCACAGATCAACCCACGGAGACGGATTGGGACCCAGCGGAGAAGTTCCCCGCGGAACTGTTACAATTGAGCAGCAGCGAGACGCCGTTGGCGTTCTTCCACGCACTGACATGGTTGAAGTCGCAACGCAGGACTGGGTGGTTGCAGAACGGGATTCCTAGGGAGTCCGCAGAGTCCATCAGCGACCACATGCACAGGATGTCCCTGATGACGCTGTGTCTGCGAACTGACGGGATCGACCCTCAGAAGTGCGCGATGATCGCGATGGCGCACGACGTCGCCGAGTGCCTCGTCGGAGACATCACTCCGCAGGACCGGTCCGTGACTAAGTGGGAGAAACACCTCAGAGAACTGAAGGCGATGCAGTTTCTCTGTGGGGGACTCCTCGGGTCGTACAACGCTGCCGCTGCAGAACAACTCATGGACAGGTGGCTGGACTACGAGGAGCAGAGGTGTCTTGAGGCTGTGTACTGTAAAGACCTGGACAAGTTCGAAATGCTCGTGCAGTGCTTCGAGTACGAGAAGCAGTACTGTGGTGAGAAGAACCTGGAACAGTTCTACTCCTCTGCAAAGGATATATCTACCGGTGAAGTTGGCCAATGGTTACAAGCTCTCCTGGAGGAAAGACGCGCATTCTTTGCATCGTTGACACAGTAATCTCACAAGATACAGTACCAATGCAACACTCAGCAAGCATATCTATGACTATATATACACACAAGTACGCACACACACTCGAGTCTGTATGATGTAACTTCCTCATCGTGTAAATCAACTTTTGATATTGCAACTTTTATCACAGTTGAGTTAACGGATGACGGTGAGCATTAACGATCTTGCGGGCCACAGAAGCTCGAGCAGGTTTAGAACACGAGGCATTCAGATGAGTTTGAAGCCTTTTGATAGTGGGCACGAGGACCTCGTCCATGACGTTGTGTACGACTTCTACGGCAGATTCGTTGCAACATGTTCCTCTGACCAGCACGTCAAAGTGTTCAAGTGTGACAAAGACACGAACGAGTGGGAACTGAGCGACTCTTGGAAGGCGCACGACTCCTCCATTGTATCGCTGGACTGGGCTTCCCCGGAGTACGGACGGATTATAGTGACGGCGTCCTATGATAAAACGGTGAAGGTCTGGGAGGAGAACCCAGACCAAGACGAATTGTCCGGTCGCCGTTGGAGTAAGCTGGCCACACTGAACGACTCGCAAGGCGCCCTGTACAGCGTTAAATTTGCCCCAGCGCATTTGGGGCTCAAGTTCGCCTGTATTGGCAACGACGGGTTGCTAAGGATATACGATGCCCTAGAACCATCAGATTTGAGATCGTGGACCCTCACCTCCGAGATCAAAGTGTTACCAGCTCCTCCAGCGAACCACCTACAATCAGACTTCTGTCTTGCATGGTGCCCATCTAGATTTTCAGCCGAGAAGCTGGCCGTGTGTGCACTGGACCAAGCCTTGATATACCAGAGAGGGAAGGATAACAAACTACACATTGCGGCAAGATTGAATGGCCACAGGGGGCTGATCAGAAGTATAAGTTGGGCTCCATCAATTGGGAGGTGGTACCAGCTCGTTGCAACAGGATCAAAGGACGGGAAAGTGCGAATCTTCAAGATCACAGAAAAGTTGCCCTCGGATACTAGCGGGATACAGCAGATTGAGCCATCAACGAATACCGAGCAAAGTTTGTCGCCAGATTTTGCAGATTCAAGTCCTGATAATAGCTCCGACGCACCTGCTTTCGTTCCTTCCAAACAACTATCGTCCGTCCTGAACATCGAGCTATTGAGCGAACACGACGACCACAAGAGCGAAGTTTGGTCTGTATCATGGAACCTAACGGGCACTATTTTATCGAGTGCCGGTGACGACGGGAAGGTCCGTCTTTGGAAATCTACGTACTCCAACGAGTTCAAATGTATGTCTGTTATAACCGCACAGCAATAACTCTAAACAGGGGACGGCGCTACAATAAATAACAACATAATGATGTACAGTTCTTTGTAAATCCAAGTACAAAAATCGAAATCTAGAATCGGAAGACAAATAAGATGTTTAGACGTATTGGTCACCGAGCAGATTGCTCGGAGATTATAACGCATTTGTTCATTCGTGCTTTGCTCTTTTAACTTCAGTCGAATCGGCATCTGGGAGGGTAGTTGTCTCAGGATTTCCCTCCAGCACAGCAGGCTTTTCTGAACTCACAGTGCTTTCTTCTAAAGGCCGCTTATTTACAGTACCTTGTTCAGACATTAGTTTTGGTGATTTTCCAGCCTCCAAACTTTCTGATGCATCTTGTTTCAGCGGTGTTGGATCCGCCGTGCTACTGTCGACAGAAGATGCAGTGACTGGAGGCTCTGATTTGACCACAGGCGTATTATCCTCCACTTTAGGAGTCACATGATTCTCAGCTAATTCTTTAGTGGCAACTGGTGGTTGTGCAGTGGCATCTTTCTCAGTTTTCTCCAACTGTGCCAAAGTTTCCGGTGGATACTCCTTCTCCAGACATTGCATTAATGTATAGACTCTCCTACCGATTTCGAGCGGAGTTCTACTTTGGAAGAAGAAGTCCAATTGAAATAGTGGACAATCTCTAATTTCGTCCCTTATCATTTCATAGATATCGCTTCTCTCCAATCCGTATTTGTTTAATGAAACAAGCAAGAACCTATCCTCCTCTTCAGAAAATATTCTCTTGTTGTTAGTCGAAGGTGGAAACTTGAATTTCAGCTCGAAAAATGGGTTCTTGAATTCAGAGATCTTTCGTTTTAAAATCGCCTGCTGGTATTTTATGCGTCTTAATCTCTCTTCTTCTGCTTCGATATTTTTAATCAGTCTATCATGATCCTCAATATCTTTATAATTGGTCCAGAAAGCTTTCGCATATGCTCTCACTTCGTCAACGGTTTTTGCAGGTGCCAACTCAGAAGCAATTGCTTGAATGGAGTTTCTACCATACTTACCCGACAAACTGATGAACTTCCTGAATTCTAGGATCTTCCAATTTCCGAAACCTTCCGTTTCCCATTTAGCCTTCAATGCCTCCTCTTCTTCAGTCAACGGTTCAGCAATCTTAACAGTCTTCTTCATCAAGGTTAGTTTTTGCGCCATTTCTTCCTTAGACAGGTTATCACCGTAAAGGGCCTTCACGTCGTCGTCATTTGGAACATATGCAGTTTTTTTGGCAATCCAGAAGCGCTCCTTCTCGTACAGATCCTTCAGTCCAGGGTTCTGCATTTGATGACTATAAAATGGACGTGGTTTAGGCATCCGTGGCTGGACAGGTGCTGGGGGTTTTCTGGGATTCAGGATATCTTTGTAGTAATTGTCCACAATGTAGTTATCGTTACCTCTCCGTTCACGCTTGGTGGTTGGATGCATCCACATTGGGTCAATGATGTCCTTTTGTATCTTCTGCTTTTTGAAATTAGTACCGTTCCATTCATACGCGGAATCTTGGTTAAATCTCTGTAAATCGTCCAGACCCAACGACTCATACTTGGCATTCAAAGATTGGGTTTTTGATTCTGACGTCGATAGGATAGCTTCGATATCAATATCTGGATCAGGGTCTTGGTTGGTATTTCCTTGTTTCCCAGAGTCCTTGCTTGAATTTTTCGTGTCTTCGGGTTGAGGAGTTCCATTCGTACTTGCTGTATTACTCTTAGCATCGAACACGTCAGCGGCACCATGCTGAATCATGGATAGCAAAGAGTCCTTTGATTCTGCTTTGCTCTCCTTCTTGCTCTTGTTTGAGCCACCTGTTTGCTGTATGACCAATTGATCCAGTCTCAGTTTCTGAGTGGCTCTTTCCAAAATCTTGTCCTCTACCGAAACGTCAGTAACAAATCTAAAGACTTTTACTTGTTTTTTCTGCCCAATCCGATGCGCTCTGTCCATGGCCTGCAGATCAGCCTGTGGGTTCCAATCAGAATCAAAAAGAACAACGATGTCAGCACTGGTTAGATTGATACCTAATCCACCGGCACGGGTGGTCAACAGGAAAATGAATTTCTCCGAGTCTGGAGCGTTGTATTCGTCGATGGACCGGATACGATCTTCGTGGTCGGTGGACCCATCAATTCTACAGTACGAGTAATTTCTCAAAAAACAGTAATCCTCCAATATATCCAACAATCTAGACATTTGACTGAAGATTAAAACACGCGACCCCTCGGCCTTCCATTTAGCTAGCAATCGATCCAAGACCTTCAGTTTAGCAGAATTGAACACCAAGTGTTCGTCGGTGGTGTATGGTGGTCCTGGTTCTGCACCATCAAATAAGTACGGGTGGTTGCAACACTTTCTCAATTGCATGACAATATTCAACAGTCTTGTCTTGGATTCTTTGTTACCGTTAGAGCCATTCACAGCGTCAATATCCTTTTCTAGAATCTGCTTGTACCATTTTCTTTGCATGCTGGACATACCAACGTACAGATTCATCTCCTTCTTTGGGAGCAGCGATGTCTCGACCTCACTTTTGATACGACGTAGTAGGAAAGGTTGCAGCACGGTATGCAGCTGTTTCACAATCTTCTCCTTGTTCTCCTCACTAGCTTCGGACGAAAACCAAGTGTCAAAGTCCTGCGAATTAGAGAAGATATCGGGCAAAAGGAAGTTCAACAGGGCCCACAATTCGTGCAGGTTATTTTGCAATGGGGTACCTGTGATCAGCAGTCTATTTCTGGAGGTAAATTCTCTGATCACTTGCGACAGCATGGACTCCTCGTTTTTGATTCTGTGGGCCTCATCGATGATAATATACTCCCAGTCGATCTTCTTCATGTACGATTTCTCTTTGATAATGAGCTCGTACGAGGTAACCACTACATCGAAATCACATGTTAGGATTCTGTCTCTGACCAAAGCGGCTCTTTCATCTTTGTCACCTTGCAAGACCAATGCATTGACCTCTGGGGTCCACCTGTTGATCTCTCTCAGCCAGTTATTCAAAGTAGATTTGGGGGCAATGACAAGGAATGGACCAGAGATCTTTTCGACGTAGCGCAGGTACCCCAAGAAGGAGATTGTCTGTAGCGTCTTTCCAAGCCCCATCTCATCGGCCAGGATACCGGATAGACCCGTTTTGTGGAGTGAAATCAGCCAATTCAAACCTTGGATCTGGTAGGATCTCAGTTCACCGTTGATAAATTTGGGCGACTCTCTATACTCTTCCACCTCTTGTCCAATGTCACTGTCCTCTCCATCCATCTCCTCATCCTTCAACAACTCTGCATCCTCCTCCCTTTCAGACTTCCTCTTCCGAACCCCGCCTTTGCTTCTAGCAAGCTGCTTCTCGTCGATCCCGTCCAGGATCTTCTGGAACGCAGGGTCGCTCTTCGCCTTGTTCACCATGAAATGCCGGAACAACCCACTGATCCCGAGCAACTGCTCAAACCGCTTCCTAGTGTTATCCAGAGCAACGTTCCGCCTAGTCTCCGCATTACTCGGATGTCTTGCCACCAAATACCGCTCCTGCCGAGACTGCTCGTCCGGCGTCAGCAGTCCGCCTTGAAAGGGACGCAGCTGCGACCAATACTGTTCATCGGCAGTCATCCGTTCCACTTGATTGTATGTGAGCTGTGCTGTGCGTGCGTGTATCTACTGAGAGAACGTCTGATCTTGTCCTCAGGATTGAACAGGCCACTTTACTTCCGTGTAATCAGGATTTTATTTCGACCACCAAAGAGGGTCCGACGCGTCTGCGGCGGGTGGTGTTGCGTGGGGAAACGGTGTCCCAATCACGTCCAAGAATTCAAGACAGATCCTCCAATTTTACGCAGAGTATCCGATAGGCCGGGGTTTGGATTGGAGGGGTGTGGTATTGTCGCAGACTATACGTTCCGTATTTGCGTCGCCATAACAGTTACTACAAAAAACGGTGTTCCTCTCACTCAAATACATATATAAAAACGAGTAGTTTACAAGAATCTTTGCATGATTGTAGTATTCAACACCCAAACTGGTGCCGTTCCCGAGATCCCAAGGGTCTACACAGACACACTCACTCTCGCGATGGCTAGCCTCTTTGCTGTTTCTTCGAAATGAAAAATTTTTCTTACTGCGAAACGATGACAGCCCCGGTAGTACAATCAACAGCAAAAGGGAAGAGGGGAGGCAGGCAGGAGAGACGGTATGGCGTCTGTTCAGTCGAGTACAGTCCAGCAATGGCAGGAGGTGGAGACATGTGACAACGATTTGCTTGCGTTTGTGCTGAACAGCAAGTTTAAGTCCAATTTGGCGCAGTTGAGGCACGATACTGTGGGGCGGGTGGTACAGGAGGACGATCGCGCTGCGTTGCGCGAGTACCAGGAGACTTTCCCAGCGATGGAGTTCAAGTCTAGTTGCAAAGCCCACCAGCTGCTCAAGGATATGCAGGAACAGTACGAGAAGTATCAACAGTCGCAGAAAGTGCGTACGTACAGCGTCGATTTTGATAAGGTGCCTGATGAGGCTGTCGATGCTCATGATCCTGCCAGTGGGGAAAGCATGGAGGAACCAATCGAGGGTGATGACGACGAGATACATCAAATGAGACACCGCTTACTTGCGAGGAGACGCAGCAGCGGTAACGACGCAGTGGCAGAGGAAACCTTTGATCAACAACTTGAAGTCAACGAAAACGTGCAAGCCAACCTCATCCAGGATATGACCAAACTTGTTGGGTCGTTAAAACAAGGGGCTGTTGCCTTCCAGACAGCCTTGGAGGAGGACCAGAAAGTGTTAGGGGCCGCAGAGATTGGTATCCAAGTCGCATCGAAGGGCATACAGGATATAAGCGGGAAGTTGAGCAAGTACGACAAGTCCAAGTTGAGCTGGATGTTTTATATATCTGTTACTGTGTTCATGCTTCTAGGTCTTGGGATCACCTTCGTGATCATCAAACTGTTCCCAGCACTGTAGACGACATCTCATATGTAGCCGAATTAACGAAATGTAATGAAACGGGAAGGAACAGCAAAAAGACTATTGAAATCTGTTGATCACTTGGCAACTGAAGTGCTTTGACAGCATAACACGACGACGAAACACAGTTCCGATGGCTCAGAACTTGCAGCCGGTGCCAAGTATCAACTAGTCAAAAAGTCAGAAAGTTGCAACAACGCGGAAAGATGTAGGGACACATGTACAGCGCTTGCGAAGACGGACCGCAAAACCGCAGCGGTTCCCGGGAGGACTATGCGAGTCACGAGACATTGACTAGACATGGTCTCGACCAAAGATGGTCACTAACACGGCGCTATGTCGGGAGATGACCTGACGGTGGTTACCAACCTGAGTTTCCCTGAGTGGGCCACAACTTGAAAGAGGACAGTAAGCGAGGAGCGGCACGAGTGGACTCCTCTGCACCACGCTGAGAATGTCGTAAGACAAGTACTTCAGGTTTTGTTTCGGAATACCCTACCGCACTACAGATTGTAACGTATACCATTATTGGTATAGCATAAAAAAGGAAACGTACCATGAACTCCTGTTGAGGACTTTCCAGCAGATTGTATCCGTGCCGCGGGATATCAGAGGAGCGGCCCCCGATGAGTACTTTGAAATTGGAGGAACCCTCATAAGCGCCCCTTGGACTCCGCACTGAGAGAAGTAACCTAGAGCTCCCCAAACGCCGGACTGACCCTGGGCGTCTGTCCATGTATGATAGTGGCGGTCTACCACGCGCGAAATTCAACACATACGGCAAGGCGGCAGTTTAACATACCCATGGATAACACGGGTGCGGTCCCAATACCACTACATCCAGTGCATCCATCGAGACCCTGTGCCTCGAGGAACTGGAAAAAGAAAAGAGAAAACCCGAGAGATCAATTGAAAAAAAATTTTGTATGATATTTTTTGAACTTCTTCTTACTCTCGAACGAGATCAAGGTACTCTGGGGCGTACGGAGCGTGAAGAAGGAAGCGTGTTTTGGAATTGGCCATCGAATTTGCAAGCTACGTGACTTTTCAGAATGGTTAAGAGGACGGGATCTAGTGGGACGGAGAACGGACATGTGGAGAAGAAAGCGGCGAGACCTATGTCTAAGACGCACGCTCGTGCGATTGTGAACTCGGTGGACGACTACAAGCATCTGTACGTGTCCGTGAAGCCGCTGGATATATTCTGTTGGGGCACAGGGTCGATGTGTGAGTTGGGTCTGGGCCCGCTGGCTAAGAACAAGGAGGTGAAGAGACCACGGTTGAATCCGTTTTTGGAAGATGCTGAGATTGTATCGTTTGCTGCTGGTGGGATGCACACAGTTGCTGTTGATGCGAAGGGAGGTGTTTGGACGTGGGGGTGCAACGATGTGAGTGCCCTTGGGAGGGACACCTCTGGAGCGAAGGAGGTGTTGAAGGACATGGACGATGCGGACGATGCGGATGATGACGACGACGATGGTGATTTGAACGAGTTAGAGTCCACACCTACGAAGTTAGACAGTTCTTTGTTCAAGCCGTTGGCCGAGGGTTTCAAAGTTGCACAAGTGGTGGCCACTGACAACTTGTCGTGTATCTTGTTCACGAACGGCGCCGTTTACGCGTGGGGCACCTTCCGTTCCAATGAGGGGATCCTTGGGTTCTACAAGGAGGACATAAAGATCCAGAAAACACCTTGGGAGATACCCACGTTTTCCAAATTCAAGATTGTACAGATGGCTGGGGGGAAAGACCATGTGATATTTTTGGACGAAGCTGGTGTTGTATTCACTTGGGGGAACGGACAACAGTACCAATTGGGTCGTAAAGTGATGGATCGGTACAAAGAAAAGACTTTGGACCCGCGGCCTATTGGGTTGAAGCACGTCAAGTACGTGGCCACTGGTGAGAACCATTGTTTTGCACTGAAGACGGACGGCGTGCTTGTCAGTTGGGGGTTGAACCAGTTTGGACAGTGCGGTGTATCCCGTGAGATCCGCGACGGAGGGTTGGTGACGAAACCTACAAAAGTGATCTCACTACCACCGGATCACAAAATCAAAAGCGTCACCGGTGGTGAACACCACAGCATATTTCTGATGGAGGACGGGAGTATGTACACATGCGGGAGATTGGACATGTGCGAGGTTGGAATTAGTAAAGAAGCTGCGCCAGAGTCAAACCGGTACACTGACGAGCACGGACGCATCCGTGCTATCCCTGTCCCTACCCAAGTCCCCAGCACGGTCAAGTACAAGACCGCCACTGCAGGATCTCACCACTCTGTGGCCGTATCGAGAGACGGGAAGATGTACTCGTGGGGGTTTGCTGAGACGTACGCTGTTGGTCTCGGTCCCAACGAGGGTGACGACGTGGAGGTACCCACGGCCATAGAAAATACCGCAACACGGGACGTAGAGATTGTCTTTGTTGGCTGTGGTGGGCAGTTCTCTGTAGCTGGCGGTATTGCCAAGACATCTGCATAGAGCAGAGAGAGAGAGAGAGAGAGAGAGAGAGAGGAAAAGGAGACGCAAGCGTGGGGGGTGGGAGAGTAGAGTGCTGTGCAAATGCAGTAACCGGAAAATAACTCGGCAGAACAAAGAGAAACGAGAATTCGGTGATTATGTTGTGCGCATAAAACCCGTACCTTCGTCTGCGTTCGCACTCTCCCCCGAGAATTATTATGCACGCATGCACGCACAATTAAGTAAATTATAGTATATTAGCCCGTTGACACCAACAAAGGACGGGAAAGCGGGAAATTACCTAATAATATCGGCAGCGACGGAAGAAGACGCGGGACGGCGCGGAATGCACAGAAAACCACGCAGGCGGGGACGTTCCCCCCCCCACGCTCCACGCTGCTCACACCACCCCACGCTTCCCGTCGGATGGACGGAGGCAGAGAAGAAGAAAAAACGGCGGATGGAAGGACAGAAGACAGTTTTACAGAAAAAGACATGACTGACATAACCCCGTTGCTCATGCTATTGTGTGTATCTGCTTGCCGTTGTCTTATATTTACCGCAAACGGGTGTGACATCACCGCGACGTACACGACAGCTATTGTCTGAGGGGTTGGCTTGCGCGTGTCTTCCTCTTTCCCTTCCTTTGGCACTACGAAAACGGAAACGTTTGCCGAGTGTTTCTGATTGGCTGCATTCACCCAGACAGGGCCGCACGCATGCGCCGAGCCACTTTTCCCTCTCCCCTTTTTTTTATTTTTAGGCTTGTCATTGGACAGCTGTCAAAAGAAAAAAAAAAAGGAGAGAAAGAGAATAAGCAAAACGATTGAAAATGCCGCTTCCGTCTCCGTTTCCCGCTGTTTCTGTTTGACACACCACCCGCCTCCGTACAGAGAAACCGCCGCAGCAACCAACGCATCACCCTTTTTTTCTCTTTTCCTTCTTTTGCTTTGTTTCTTTGTTTTACGGATCACGAAATCCGGTTTTTCGGAGCATCACTGTCAACCCGTTTCCTTTCGACGCATTTCTTTTTCGGCCGCGCCTCCACGGCACCTTCTCTGCCCACCCGTTTGACGTAATAACCGTCTCTTTGTCTCCCGCTTTACTAAGTTTCCAAAAAAAGCGGAACCCGCCCCCATCCCACCGGCTGTTATTGTTAGTAATTTTGGCTGGTCTCGATCCATCGCATGCTTTGCGCGTTGTACGGCCCCTTCTCTTCCCCTCTCTCTCTCGCTCAGATTCATGCCACGCTGTATACGGTAAAAGGGCTGTAAATCGTGTGTTTCTTCCTTTGTGTAACATCCGATGGTTTTCTCAAAAAAAAAAAAAAATACCCTTCCATTTCGCGCATTGTTCTCTTCCGTGTCTTAGAAGCCCCAAATTGGAAGAATCATCATGGAACGGATATCACACGTTGTCGTCGTCGTTGTCTTTTTTTTTTTTGTTGTTTTCACTGCATCTGCAATTGAGGAAAGGTCTCTCTTCGCTTATTTCATTCTCTTTGTATTACCTCCTATATATTCCTGAAATTGTGACACACAATTGCACATATATATATATATATATATATATATATATACGTGTATTGGTTTAAATTATATTCTCTTTTCTTGTGTGTAAGTGCAGGGTTGTTCGTCTGTGAGGAAGTCTTTTGGTTTGTTTGGCAGTTCTCCAACTGTCTATCTGTTTGGTCTATTGTTAGTATTAGTCCTTTCATTTTAATTTTTATTTTTATTTTTTTTTGGCTCACCAGTGTTGACACATTCAATATGAGCTTGCCTAACCAAAAGATAGAATTGCCTTCCATTAAAAACATTTTCAACATAATAAATGAAGATCATAACCTCCAACAACAAACCCTGCCACAGGTACAACTACCACATCTTCTGCCTCTACAGCAACCACCACCACAATTGCAACAGCAAAAGGATGCAGGCTCTACTCACAGGTTTAGAATAAATGGGCAGGGGAATAGTACCCATAATATTAAAAATATACAGTCCATGTCAACCTCATCGACGGGGTCTATCAGCCCCAACATGAGCTACACACACATGAACCCTACACTGACATCACACCCAATACACATGCATCCACATATTCCTACGTGGAACACGGTCCAAAACAGTACTGCTGCTACTGCTACCTCTAATAACAACAGCAGCAGCAGTAGTCCGTACTTGCACCCTCGTTCCCAGTCACAGCAATTCGGGGGTACCAGTACGCATGCTCAGCGGTACACAGCAAATGTTGTCGTAAATAACAACACGCCCGTTTCTAGACCTACCGCGGGGATGGTACACAGTTTAAGTGGCCCCGCAAGTTTTGCCAAATCGGACGATTTCTCGAGCGCGAACAGTGGGAACAGCAGCAGTGGGGATAACAGATCCACGAGTTACTCTCCAAGGTCACAGAGGATCAAGAAATCTTCGAGCAAGAGGTCGAATCTGCCAAGAGAAACAGTGCAGATGTTGAATAACTGGCTGCTGAACCACTTACATGACCCGTACCCAACTCCACATGAGAAACTAGAGTTACTGAGACAGACTGGGTTGACTAAGATACAACTGTCAAATTGGTTCATAAACGTACGGAGGAGGAAAGTGTTTGTGGACCACCCGCAGTCAATGTCGAATGGTACTCAATCAAATGTTATTAGAAGGAACAGCTCCTCTCCAAGGAATTGAGAGAAGCCGTCTAAAGGGGAAAAAAAAAAAAAAGAACGGGACGCTACTATGTAGGTGCGGCTTCCCCTTGCCATAGGTATCTGTCGTCATATCTTGGTGTTTTTCGTGTGGGTGGGTGTGTCAGTTTCGTATCGATGTAAAAGGATATTACATCAAAATTGTTTCAGCTGTATCAGCTATCGTGTACTTATTATATATTCTTCTAACAACTCTTCGTTTTAAACTTTACTATATTACAGGTTGCCGAAGAAAAAATGCGCAGTTAATCACTGCCCATCTCTCGTCTCGCTCTCACTCAGGAACGTAGTTGTCCTCCTCGTCCTCGCCGTGGTACTGTGCGTTGAACCGTGGCTGTGCAATTACTCTCCTGCGCCCCCCACGGAAATTGTTCCGCTGGTTATGACGGCGTCCAGAACTGGGCGGGAACATACCGGGAGCACCTATCCTCTCCTCAAGTGGCACATTGAACCCACCACGAGACGCGTCAAACTCAAACCTCAACTCATCAGAGACCTGACCACCGCTCTTCCCACGGCCAAACTGCCTGCCGTCTTCAAACCCGGGGTCCAAGTCAATCGTGATGATCTTGTCGTCCAGCTTCGTCCCAGACAAGTACTTCAACGCGTTTAACGCCTCCTGTGGCGTGCTGTAGATGATGAACGAAAATCCACAGGGCGTGAACTTGAACCTATCCAAACCCATAATGATTCTCTTGATCGTACCACATTTACTGAACAGCTCGTATAGCTGCTCCTCGGAGGTATAGAAAGACAAATTACCAACATAGATGGTGGCAGACTTCGTAGACCGACGCAACTCTTCAAGCCCATCCGGATTTTTCCGGGCCTTCCGCAGTAAGTAGTGCGACGGCGTGTCCAGCCTCTTCACCGAATGGTCCCATTTCAATTCGTCAAACTCTCCAAGTGACATCACACCGGTATCCTTCTATATCTATATGTGTACGTGTGGCCTCTTTCACCGAAAACCAGACAACAACCCCCGCCAACGTACTTTCACACAGTTTACAAGAAACGTCTCTCATTATTTGCAGATTTTTTTTTTTCTTCTTCTTATTTTTTGGTATGTATGGGAAGGTTATTTGTATGTATGTATTGTCGTTATTGCGAGCCGTATCGACAGCAGTGGGTTACTAGCTCCCGGGGACTTTGTAGTTCAGCGCACGCCCTTCCTCATATAGATTCTCAATTACTTTCGCAAGTGTGCCGTTTGATTTCAATTCCAGATATTTCTTGTACAGGATCAGCGCTGTATGCGCATCCTCGATCGAGTCGTGGTTGGCCTCTTGGATGGATTGGCCCAGAAGTGCGAACGAAAGGTACCTGAGCGACAGATATCGTTTCCCCTGCAAGAAGTAGATGGCTGTGTCCCGGATTTGGTTTACTGGAACGTTGATGTTGATCAACTTGAAATCGTTGCTCAGACCGTGACCGACGAAGATGCAGCCCAGTTGCATTAGTAGCCAAACCTTCCGGTATGCGACCTCGCGGGACACAAGACGCCGGGGACTGTTTTCTAGATCCAGGTCGCCCGGTAGAATACCACTGTATTTGGTCAAGTAATCTTCGACGGGGGATTCGTTATAAATGTAGTCGTCCATGAACGGGACGCCGAATTGAGGGCCATCGTCCCCTCTTATGACTGATAGCCTCGCTAAAGACGATTTTTTGGGCTTAATAATTGTCTTGTTGCCGAAACGATCAATCTCGGTTACCTCATCGTTCAACAGTACAAACTCCGCGTCAATAGCCACCAGTGAACCCTCATGCGGAGTTTCGTTTTCTCGAGATAGAAGCTTGTACTCGCATATGTAACCTTCGCGTATGGCATTGGCAAAATGGTCCCGATACAGAATATCGTATTTGATCGGGTACGTGTCCACGGAGAAGAACGGTTTGCGCGATTCCTCCGCGTCACAGTAGACAATCAGTTCGACGCGTTTCCACCAATACGAAACGTTCAAGGCCTCCTCCTCAGGTATCTCTACCACAAGGTAATTATTAAACATGTACCAGTGTAGCGTGCTCGTTTCGCTGTCGAAAACACGCGCGTACGTGACAAGTCTTGATGATCCATCTAGCGGATCCGTTATGCGGGCCACGTACCCGTTCAACTCGTATTTGAATATTTCTCCGTGATTCTTGATATCACCCGTGCCGGGACGTATCGCAATCTTGTCTCTGTATACTGTACCGTAAAACTCTGGAGCTAGCCAATTTCTAACAGAACGCGCAACATACCATTCGCTTTCCGTAAGCGACAGCTCAAAGGACAGCAAAGGTGGGAGGTTCCTGACCGTCAGCTCCTGTTCTGTAGTATCTACTTTGCCACATATGCCACATGCATTCTGAGTTAACCTGGTCCTCTTCATGGAGGATTCGATGTAGGGAAGAATGGTTTGGTTATTCAATTTCTTATTCAATTGTTTGAGACTATTGCGCATTGGCGATAATACAGTTAGACTTGGAACAAACATTGTCTCCTTTTGGAAGTGGTTGCACTTTGATCTGATTTCAGAGTTGACTGTCAATCCGAAACACTGCTCCAAAGTAGTGTTATGATCCATGCCTTCAAATTCCTCCTTCAGCAATCTCCCCAAAAGAAATTTGTTAAACTTTTGCACCGTGCTCATAGTCGACATTGCATCTGTAGTTTGATTTGAGCATTCTGCGGGGTAATTAAAACCACTGCAGCACAGCCCTTCAGCTTTGAATTCAGGAATCGAATTAAGCGTGCTTTGGAAGTTCGTTGAACGGCAAACTCGGCCCTTCGACCTATTCATCATGTCATAAAGGTATCCCAATTCGGACAGAGTCGAGGCTCTGGCAAAGTTTTCATTTTTCAGGCATCCTACAACAAAATTGAACACTTCAGGGACAAACCGGTACATTTGTAAAACTGCATTGGTGTAAAGGTTGTCCACATCATTGTCTAAGCCCGAATACCTGGTGTTGTTGTAGGATTTGAAATCAAAGTTATCAGAACCGTATCGACCACAAGTGAAAGGCAATTGTCCATACGCCGGTGGGACGTCGCTACTTTTAGGCGACTTAAAGATTAGCATGCCGGCCGCATTGTTGTTCCCTGGCGCATTCAATTTTTTCCTTATCTCCTTCAAAGAAACATATTTCGGCGGCACGTTGAAATCACCATATTTATTGAAGTCATAGAGATGGAAGGGGAACTTTTTGTTTTTAAGACTGATCCCAGAGTTCAAAAAAAGTTGTTTATTGTTATTAGCATTTGAAATACCCGTTTGGGCACTTGAGAGAGGGATATTGTCGTCGATGTGACTCGGAAGCGTCCCTTCACTTTTAAAAAGGACGTAAGGCCACGCAGAAAGAAGTTTCTCGTGATAATACGGTAGTCCAACACTGCTCAGAGGGTAGTCTTGATTATCGACTGGTATCTGCTCCCTAATCCCGTCGTCTACAAAGTCCGGATATTTCAATACTTCGGGTGTGTTAGTAAAATTTCCACCCGTTTGGGAGCGCGTCCAGGTACTGATCATGTTATTTGCTTCCATGATCGCTAGGTGGTCACCGCTTGGTGATATAATCAGGTCTTTCAAGTCGGTACTAGGATGCACATAATGCGTTCGTAGCGCGGTGTTTGACAAATCAATGAAGTCAAATGAGCCATTGGCACTAGCAACCACCATAACAGTTGGTAATACAGGATGTAACTGGACAATATCAGCACCTCCAGTCCCGATTGTGGTTCCCTTCGAGAAGGAAACTGGAGAAAGCTGTTTCATACTCCTCAAATCAAACACGTTAACAAATGGGTCTGCAAAAGTGTTGTAAAACCTTTTCGATTTCCCAGCCGTGACCAATGTATTTTCTCGTATATCTAATGATGAGATAGAGTCAGAGTGGCAATTGAAAGTGTTCACAATCTGATTTGATCTTGGATCCAAAAGGTCCACAGTCCCGTCTCCTTTCCCAATAGCTATAACCTTGTTATTGCTTTTCAGAAATCTCACTTCATGATTATAGGGCATAACATTTGATATCTGCCTTTTGTTCAAATCAAAGCAAGATAGCCCTGCTGCAGTATTGTTTCCACCGCAGTATACCAGGTGTTGGGAATCAATAGACACGGAAGTCATTGCCTGGAGTCCACTAAGCCCTGCAGCATCCATACTCGTTAGATATAGAGACGTGACACCGGCCCGGTCAGACATATGTAGAGCGTCTTCGCTTAGTGAGAGGACACCTTCCTTTAGTGTGAGTATATCATTGATAGGAGAACCGCCGATGTGACCCTTATTTCGTGTGTACAGCTGTAAGTTTGGATCATACGAGGAGACGCAGCCAAAAGTGTCACCTGCCCACACCAGATTTGCATTGGTATCAAATACAACCTTGGATATATTCTTATCTCTTGTATCGAACCTAAAATACGGTTTCCGTAGATGTTCACTTAAATCCACCGTATTGTTGAAAAGATGCTGCCAGTTGTTCATTATAATCCATTAAAGTGATGCAGACTTCTTTTCCGTAATAATTTCTATAAGAGAAACAAAATAAATCAACAAGTCCTAACAGGTACAGTTCGTTGGATACGCGAAACACGTCTAAGGGGTCCGCTATTCCAATTGTTCGGCAGTGTATAGCAAAATAAATATTCCGATAAAGCAAGCCAATAATGAAATAAAAAAAGAGAATAAAAAAATGGTATAGCTGTAACAATTGTTACAAAATGCAATGCTATCTGTGCAGTCCCCGTGAACTGTCTTTGGACTCGTCTCCGTTGTCTGGCAACTCGCAATGTCCAGCGCCCTGCAACATTTAACGAATTTTTATTTTATTTGTTTTCTTTACAAAGAAGTCCAAAATTTAACAACCCGGACGATAAGTAGTGCATCAGAAGGAGCCGAAGACTCTGGAGCAGTGATAGACTATTTAGAACCGTCCCCATATTTTGCAGGTCGACGAGTCAAGACTACATGAAAAGAAATTGATATTTTCTTGCAAGGTTTTATCACTGGTTCCCATGTGAAGGGATGGGTAAGGATATGTTTGTTTTTTTCCCTGTCGGCGGCATTGGGTTAACCTCATTAGATTCCCAGGGTGGGTGACCAATTGGTTTCGTATCGATAACAAGCTTGGATTATTCTGAATTGCAATACTAAAACAAGGTTTACGTCATTGAAACGTTAATGGGGCGAATATCTTTGAAGTAAAAAGTTGTAGCTTTAAAATGCTTGCTATCAAAGTCATCAATTAAGAAGAAAGAGAACCGTTGACTATGGTGCGATTGAAGAAATGATGATGATGGATCAACCAGTTTTGTCTTAAACAGTGTCATTAGACGTGCAGAGCATATTCTGTTCAGAGACAAGTACAACTATTTAATCAAAACTGGCATGAGGCGACACAACATAGTCATATTCAGTATAATATTCGATCGGATATAACCCATACGCGTATTTTCCTCTCTCAATAAGGATCATCGAGGTGGAAAACTTACTTGACTGCTTCCTCTACTTCTTTATTCATAATTCGGGTAGTTTCTCATCCCGGATCTATGGTCGGATAAATGTATCCCAGCGAAGTCTGCAAAGGATCAATTGAACCAGTTCAATTTGCGAACCTAGTACCAGATATGTTTAGTAGATATTACAAGTTCCAACCCCACTTCCATTGCTTCATCCTCGTTCACTCAGCGTTATCTAACTTCCTTATTGTCCATTTCGCTTCCTTTCTTTTTGTTTGTTTACTTTTTGGAGGTTTTTAACGTTATGGAAACATAGAGACTCACTACAGCATTGGTTTGAACACGAGGGAAACCAACACAATGTCTAGGAGACTGTCAATTAGTGATCAGCCGCAGGGGACTCAAATTCAGGATGAAACTGTTCGAAAACGGTATAGGGGCATACTGAAACAGTCATCCAGCCAAAATATGGACTTGACTGGTTCCTTTCAAGTTACAGAAATAAACAGCGATTCGAACGAGGTATTTACTCAACCCATTCATCGCAGCGATACACTTCCCATTGATCGAGAGAACAATACTACCTCCAAGATCAGTATGATTTCCTCGCTGAATAGGCCTGACAGAAGGGTTTCTTTTGCACCTGATGTGACACTTCACAGTTTCAATTTAGTAACTGCACCCAAGGATGAGAAGTCAGCCAGTGATATAGTAGAAGTTGACGAAAAATCTACTGCTCGTTTGGACGATAGCATAGAAAGGAAAGACTACGATGGGGAAGAAATGTCGATGGACTTGACACAACCAACTGAAAATGTTGTGAAAGCAAGGATCGGTTCAGAAACTGCACAAGAATCCCAAAACTCACATACTTCTCAACTCGAAAACGGGATGGAGCTAACAGAAGTATTTAGGGCAGATGAACTGTCTCAGCCTGTTGGAGAAAGTATGGATTTTACTGAGAGACAGGAGAAATTATCTCCAATCATTTTACCATTTGAAGATAGAAAAGAGTACGACGCTTTTGGTGAGCAAGATGCTACAATGGATCTGACTGACATGCACCTGCCTCAGACAGCCCAGAGTACACAACATAGTGATACAAAACTGGAGGACAAAGACTTCACTGAAGTACAAATTAACCGAAATGGCGAAATACAACAACAGGAAGAGTCATACAATAATGGTCAAAAAATGCTAGATACCAATGGTCAGATTGAACTTGCTGCTATGGAACTGACCCAAATAAGGAAAGGTGGATATTCTCCACAAAAGTCCTCTTTTGAGGAAAGTCAGGGAGAAGAAATGGATTTGACGGAGAACATCCAGAAACCTTACCAATACTCACCTGATAATGAGCAAACCGAAAAACAATATGCTAGTAATAGGGAGCCAACACTGGAACCTGAGGAAAATATGACGATGGAACTAACTGGCGTCCAACGGGATCACACACCACCAGGTAAGAGAAGGAAATTGACAAAAGATGCAAACAGTAGTGAAGATATCAGCAATGCTGAGAAAATGTCGCCCATACGATCATTAGAGATTCAACAGAAATTACCAAGTCCATCATATTCACTTAGAGAGTTCATCGAGGGTATTGGAGACGGCTTCTTACCAAAAATCTCACTATTGCAAAAGAAGCCAAAAAAGATAATCTTTTTATATACAAAGCCATCTAAAGGGCCAGAACCTGCCGTAGAAAAAGTGTACATTACACTTCAATATGAACTCCCGGTATTGCAATTGAAAAATTTTATTGCGCTGGAGTTACTACGAAGGAACAACCAATCCAACCTTGATTTTATCAACTTACAAGAACAAATTAAATTGTCATCTTCCCCTCCTCTGCTTTTAAAAGAGTACTATGAGTCTTCTACAGATATCCAAGAAGCCATGAACCAACAATTGCAGATATTGAAAGGCTACTCGACATTGGTGGCCAAAAAAAACTGGTGTAAATGGCAGATATCTCAGTTGGAACGAATTAAGGAAGTCTTGAAGGAAAATGTGGCAGCGTTAGATCAAAAACTTCAAACGATAAGTTCTAAACTATCGACATGTAGGGATATTGCCAAAAAAACGGAAAGAATCAAAGACTGGATTAAAAAGGATATTTTACTGTTGAAGGACTCTCCAGAGACTCATCCTAGCAATACAGATTCCTTGAAAAGAAAGATTAAGCTGGAATCAATGAAGCGTTACCTGGCAGTGCAAAAACTGACTGTTGAAAAACTTCCTGTTTTGATAAAGGAGAATGACGAGCTGAAGACCCGATTGAAAGAAAGCAAAGAGAAGCTCGTAGAGTTAGAAAAGATAACCCGCGATCAATCAGTCGACAAGGGTGAGGAAAAAATAAAACAGCTACAAAATAAGCTTGAGCTTGTTAAGATGGTTACTGGGATACAACTGATTGGAGTAGATCAAACAACTTTGATAGCGCGGTTCGACACCATACCTGGTGTTGAGTTCACCTTCAATACCAATGTCACATGTGATCGACTCATGGATTTAAACCAAGATAGTCTCGTACTTGGATCGTTTTTACGTTTTTTGATGGAACACCTGGTTTTCAGTCGATTCAGTAGCGATGCCAAGATTCGCGATGTTTTCTCGGACATATTATTGAGAATCAGAGAAACGGGTTACATTTTACGGCAGTACCGTATGTTGAGTCTGGTGTTCATAACCCACTTCAATGTTTCTGAAGAGAATAATCCTGACACGGAAACAACAATAGAATTGAAGGACTTCGATCTGGAGGCTAATTCCAAGATCGTTTACATTCTCTCTTTCTCTCAGTTTTTGAAAATGATACGGCACGGGTGTGATGATAAACTTGTTATAAGTATGTCAGCAAAGTCTAATAACAACAGTCTGACTGCACAGGGTGCAGCCGGTCGGATCTGTGAAAGAACGGCTAATATTTGGCCATGGCTAACGGAGAAAAATATCACAGTTCAAATTCGATAGAAATTTTCATCTTTTATTTTTGTTCTTTCAAGTAATCTATCAATACGATTTTCTTTTTGTATTTCTTCCATTGTAGTATGTTAAGACAATAAATATGCTACCTCATACTACACACCGACACCCACTCATCATCCCGTAGAGTTGTTCAACCTCGTTGACACACTGTAACCAAAAACTGGCAGAGACTCGTCTTTCTTGTAGGGTAAAAAAAAAAATTCGAGAAGAAATGAAAAAAAAATCCAAACAAAAAACAAGTTCTTACATTGGCATTGATCAACTCAATTGCAACTCTGCAAAATAAACGTACTTGTACTGTTGCGGTACGTGTGACATTTGTGGGGTGGCCTTCGAATAGACGTTTACATATACGGTGATCACGGCTATATCATGTTCAACAGGAATTCCAATGGCTCCTCTCTTTTCGGGAATGTAAATACCTCCACACCGACGTCGACACCAGGCCCTAACACTGCCGCTGGCTCTAATGCGCAGTTCATGCAAAAGCCTGCCATGTCCGGTGGGATGTTTGGGGCACCAAATGGTAATCTGTCCGGTACAATGGCCAACTCTACGCCGAGTCCCTCTACTACTTTGTTCAATAGAAATCCACCGACAAACCAGAGTGGTACTGGACTGTTTGGTAACGGCAGCCAGCAGCAGCAAACTAATAACCAAACAAGTGGTCTATTTGGAAATAACCCCACCAACTCTTCCACAACTGGCGGGCTCTTTGGTAACAAAACCGGTGGACCCACTACCTTACAAACTAATACGCCAAAAAGTACTGGGCCGTCATTGTTTGGAAACTCTAACACTAACAATCAAGGGACTGGGTTATTTGGAGGTCCTAAACCAGCCACAGGTGGATTATTTGGGAATAGTGCCAATACCGGCGCAGTAGGGGGGTCTGGAGGACTGTTTGGTGGTAACCCTACAAATGCAGTGAACAGACCATTCGGCACCAACTCTTCCAATGTAAAAAATCCGTTATTAGGAAACTCAGCTGCGGTTAAAGCGGAAACTAACCCCTATGGTATCAACGTGAACAGTGGACCTACAAATAACGCGCCGTTTTCGAGTGCAAGTATACCAGCATCAATTACCTCTTCATTAAATGGGGAAGTTTCTCAAAAACGTCAGAACCGTTCTGATTTTGATAATACCGCAAACACAGGGTATAGAAGGTCGTCTTGGATGTCTTCAAGTAACAGCATCCCGAAGCCGACGGTCAATATGCCTCATTCAAACTTGTTCAATAAATTAAGCTCAAGGTTGAACTCCTCCGATAAACATTCGGCCACCCGAGGTATCTTTTCTCAAAGCTACGGTAAATCGTGGTCGGGGAACGATTATTCTCGCGATTCTGACTTATTGTCCAGTAGAAAGGATTTCTCGATGAATAAGTTTGGTTTACTGACCTCTGATAAAGAGAATATCACTCAATTGCGGAGACTAAAAATAGATCCAAACAGGAGTGCTGCTAAGAAAATAAAGCTTTTCTCTGGAAATGCTGTGGTTACAAAGGACCACCACGACTCTGTTGATTTGGATGAAAAAAATGAAGATCGCGAAGTAACAAATAATACGACTAATAACTCAGACAATGATAACAACGAAGTTCCTCACAAAAACCAAGGTTCAGGTCAACATTTACCTAAAGAAAGTAACTCTCCCGACATTGGAGCAGATACTAATGTTGTCGGTCAAAAATCGAGTGAATTGGGTACAGATTATTGGTGTTCACCCTCTGTTGCAATCTTGAAAGATTTGACCGTTTCGCAGTTATACGCAGTTCCAAATTTTGTCATTGGCAGAAAGGGCTACGGTAGCATCACTTTCAACACAGATGTCAACTTAACTGACTTTGCACCTAATTTTGCAGATGAGTTGTTTGGCAAGACTGTAATCTTTCGGCAAACAAAAACGGTTGAAGTTTATCCTGATAGCAACCGCAAACCACCCATTGGTTATGGTTTGAATGTTTCTGCCACGATCACTCTCGAAAATGTTTATCCTGTTGACAAGAAAACAAAAATCCCAATCACCGACCCCTCTAAAACTAACGAGGTGCATCTTCTAATTAAAAGACTTAGAAATATGAGCGATATGGAATTCATTTCTTACAATCCCTTTGGTGGTGTATGGACTTTTAAAGTCAAACATTTCAGTATATGGGGACTGGTGAACGAAGAGGATGTAGAAGTAAGTGAAGAAGCGGTTGCTGAAATGTTAAAAAAGGAACAAAAATCAAAACTTGGTACTGACCGAACACAGAGAAACCTGGCTCAGTCTAACCAAACTGCGACAAATGAAAATCCTTTCAGTGGTAAACAATCTTTCGGTTCCGGTATGTTAGAGAAGCGTGACGTTCCAGACAACTCGCAGCTCGTGATACACCCAGAATTCGATGACGACTACATGATAGATGAGAAAGAGTATGAACCGGACGTGACTGAACATGATTTTGAGGGTCTACAAGCAGATCCAATGTTGGCAACTTCCCGTGATTGGGTTGAACAGCTCACACTTGCAGGGTCCAATTCAAAAACGATATTTGGAAAAATGATGTCAAACCCAAAGGCGATCGGTTATAGTCAGGTGAGTGACATGCTTCTAGAGTATAACAAAGAGTTTGAAACAGACAAAAAAATTACAAGCGAGTTGAGGTTGAGCACTAGTAGCAAGTTCGCTAAAGTTCTCGACAATAATTCTGTTTTACTAAAGGATGTACGTACGGACTCGGGTACTGTGGTTTGTAAGTTGCCTGGTTTATTCAACGAACAAAGTGCATTGCAGACCAGCATCAATACAGACCAACTCAAACTTTCAGAGATAACTTTACGATCCGACAACGGCTACCCAAGCATAGCGAAATTTTCACTGGAATTTAAGAATTTGTTGGAGCATGCAGGCAAGGACAATACGATGTATAAAATCTGGCAACTATGCTCCATTTTGTTTGATCCGATCTCATTCCCTTTTGAAGTTTCCAATTCCAGTTCTGCCAAACCACTTTTGAAAAGATATAGATATGAAAAACTATGTCAGTGGTTAGTGGAACAAATCAAACCAGAAGTGGATACAAGTAACAACCACAAAGCATTTCCGAATCAAATGATACTTACTCATCTGATAACGAATGATGTCATTTCTGCATCGAGAACAGCGCTCGAAAGCCAAAATGGGCATTTGTCTATTTTATTAACCTACCTAGACTCTAATAACCCTCGTGTTCGTGAATTGGCTGGCGAACAATTGGCTGTATGGGAGGCAAGTGGTCATTTTATCGATTTGGATATCATTCGTATTTATCAGCTTTTGAGCGGGACCTTATTTGAAGATAAAGTTGAGATTGAAAAATTGTCCGAAGAATATGGCTGGCTCTCTGTGGTTGCATTGCACATCTTTTACGGGACAATCGATGAACTGTCACTTGAGGAACTCGTCAAGCAAAGTATTTCGAGCCTCGTGGTCGAAGAGAAGAATCTATTGTACTGTGTTTTGGACCTATATGGAGAAGAGCATGACACCGAAAAGTTACTGATTAGTTATCTGGTTGACAATCATATCTCAGATATTCAATTCGTATGGTACATGGTTCAGCTGTTAAACTTTGGTAGCTCACGGACCTTTTCCAGTGCCTTTTGCGATAAAATAACGTTGCAATTTATAGATCAGCTTAAAATTTCGCAGCTAGAACTGGAGGCACTGTACGTGTCATACTTTCTGAATGATGACCTTTGTGCAAAACACCATATCGACTCTATTGTGTACCGGAAACTGCCATCCGTATGGGCGATAGACGAAAGAGAATACTTAGATCTATTCAAACTTCCTGAACGTTTGGTCTTCAAAGCGTTGGCTCTGAAGGAGAAATACGACGGTAACTTTATTGCTGCTGTTGGGTACATGTTGCAAGCCAACTGTTTCAGCCAGGCTAGACGGGACATTATCTCCCACGTCGGACCGTATTTCATTCTAACATTCCAACAAACAAAGGACAGAACAAACCTTGAGAAATTGAATGATGTTCTGACAAGATTTCCCAATGAAGAAAGGGAAAATTGGGAATATGACTTATCAGTTTTCGAACAGTTCGTTCAGTTCGCTCTTGCAGAAAAGCCAGATTTGAAGAAAGTCCACTCCATAAAGAACGGCGTGAAACTGCTGTATCAAAATAACAAACATTGTAGGTATATTCCAGCCTGCTGTGATGTTATCTTGAAAACCATAAAACACATCGAAAGGCAATAGTCACCCATAATTTTATGTACGTTCTAAAAATTGAATATTATAAAAGCATATCATCCATGTAACATAACAATATATTAGAAAGAATGGGATTTCCCAGCATTAGAAAAAAAATGAGACGAAGGCTCCCAATCATGCTCCTATAAAATCGAAAATTACAAATTATTATTCCTCGCTATCTTAGACATCCCCAACAGCATCCCTTAAGCTCTCTACTACGTTCAGTACTGCTATTGAAGCAGGACTATCTGGGTAATTGTCTAGGAAACTTTCACCAAAGTCCGCACATTTGCCTATCCGTGGATCTAATGGTACTGATCCCAAAAATTTGATATTCATCTCCTCGCACAGCGCCTTACCACCACCTGTTGTTGGCTTGAAAATTTGGGACTCGCCTTTGCAGTTCGGGCAAACAAACCCGCTCATGTTTTCCACTAAGCCGAGGATATTTATTCCAGCCTTCCTACAGAAATCAATCTCCTTTCGTACGTCTAACAATGCCACCTCCTGTGGGGTGGTGACAATCAGTGCTCCGTCAATACCAGAATCTTGCATGAACTTGTTGATGGAAATATGTTCATCAGAGGTTCCGGGAGGAGTATCTATCACCAAGTAGTCTAGGCGATCCCATTCCACATCCTTTAAAAACTTCTTTATTAGCTGATTCTTTTTGGAGCCTCTCCAAATTATGGCAGAGTCGTCCTCAGGCAACATGAACTGGATAGACATGGTGGCCAGGTTATCGGCAACATAAACCGGTGTCCACCCGGAATTTGATTCGTGGATAACTTCCTGGGTACAGCCAAGCATGTGAGGTAAGGACGGACCACATATATCTAAGTCCATCGCACCCACTTGCAAATCTTCATCCGCAGATAGTGCCCAGCTAAGCATGGTAGTGAAAGTGGATTTTCCGACACCACCTTTCCCTGATAATATTAGAATTTTATGGTCTATTCCACTAAGATTATCCGTAATTAAAGGTATATCAGGGTCTGGCCCCTTGGGCAAACTCTCACAAATCTCCTTATTAGCACAGCCATCACATGCATCGGCCTTCCCAGCCATCTCAGATTCTGGACCGGGACAATGTTCGGGCTCCGCTTCATTCAGCTCATATTCTGGTGGGAGAATACGCTCGTTTTCCCCTCCAACAACAGGGTCCAATACCTCGGAAGTCATAATGTGTTTCTCTTGTTGTTAAAGATCTGATACCGACACTGTCAGCAGTCTCTTACTTTTCTATAGATTCTTTAAAGCTAAAGTCATCGATGATTAATAATCGAGATATATTGATATTTTTTTATGGGGTGTGATTTTTTGCACATAGTTTAGAAGAGGAACCACAATGTTTAAAGTCTGTGTAGACGTCGGTGACACAAATGCCGAAATTTGTCAGTTGTGTCCTGAATATAGTGGATAGTGAGACTCCTGAGATTGGAATTTGTGAAGCTCAATTGGACCATGAATTGACGTCTCTGGAGGACAAATTACAGACGTTCCGCATCAAAAAAATGGTACTGAGTGAAGGATGCGATATATTTACCAGAGAAGACGTCAGTATAGGTGATCTGCATTTTTACCCCACTGTGTTAGAAAAAGGCCTACCCATAAAGGATAACGATGCTAAACTTCATAAAGCCTGTGTTTGGTACGAATTTTTAAGGTTGATAACTGCTCATAAAATCTACTGTGACAAATACCACAATAAGGTCAAGTTCAGTCGATGGGGGTATTTTTTGAGTCCAGAAAGTTCCCAATTAATAATGGAGCTGAAACTTGGTGAAGTCCGGAAAAAGATAGCTGAGATAACGCTGACCAAAGCTAATAGTGGAGAGATGGATCTTTTTGATTCAGCGTACCGTCTCTATTTGAGTGTTTGTCTGAGCAACGATGAGTACACCAACGTTGAAAGAAAAAGGAAGGAATTGAACATGGAAATTTCAGCCATGAAAGATGAAAGGGTTCATCTCGATAAAATCCTAGAGGAAAGGGACAATAAAACCAGAACCATGATGGTGGGGCTGCTCAACAGCAAGAAGAGGAAAATTGTAGCATTAGAAAAGAAACTTGAAAGATTCGAAAATGAGCCCAACGATTCAGATGTGATAAATAAACATATAACATCGAAAGTCTCGACGTTAAACTCGCCAGGTAAGCGGAAACGAGTTTCAGGCCCTGTTTTTCAAGAGAGGTCTCGCAAGAAGAGTAAAGTCGAGAGGTCAGATGATTTTGAAAGAGGAGTCTCTAAGAGTATGAAAACAGAAGACGACTTTGATAACTTTCAATTCTATGGCATTTCAACCCCGAGGAAACTTGATCTGCAACAAGATGAGGAGTCATCGACCCCCAATGTCAAAATAAAAAAAGAATCAAGGAAACTCAATTTTGATTATGAACCAACACCAAAACTCGGGGAACCAACTGCTCCTGTCAGTGATCGTACTATAGGATCGATAAATCAGCACAAAGATACTGAAGGGTTTTATGGTAATAATAGTGATTCAGAGGTGGAAACAGAATTGTCTACAGAAGATGCAAGTCTTACACCCTGAATTCGAAGTACTGCAGCTATGGAACTTTCGTGTAAAAATAAAGATCTTGGTTCTGAGTATAGATAAAATATTTAATTAGAAAGAGGAAAAGGCTAGTGTAACCAGAATGCACACGAAAGTCATGTTACAAATGGATCCAGCTACACAAGAGGAGAAAGTAAAAAATATCGAACTGACAAAAGGTTCGATCGTGTAGGAAGAAAGCCTAGATAGATAAGCGATAGGAAATTTTTTGACCGACAACAGCAACACCCCGAGATATTTTTCTCGCACGGGCACATGGGTTAATCAATTGCTTTAGTAGATAGGTTGGCCGTACGACAATCTCAACCAGTGCCAAGCGTCAGCATCAGCGTCAGCATCAGCATTCGCGTCTCTCTTGTAGATAGGTTGACCATAGGACAACCTTAACCAGTGCCAAGCGTCGGCATCAGCGTCAGCATTAGCGTTCGCGTCTCTCTTGTAGATAGGCTGCCCGTAAGACAACCTCAACCAGTGCCAGGCATCGGCGTCGGCGTCGGCCTCCCTCTTTTGCAGCGGGGTCCCAGCTTCCTTGTTAGCTTGGGCAAGTATGGTGGTGTTGACAAATAACAAACCGCTGTCCGTAGCGTTGGAGAAAGGAACTACTGCAATATCTTTGTCACCTTCCAAGTCCAAGTAAGAAATGATGGCTTCCGCAGGAATTGTAGTGGAGTTCAAATCTTGTTCTGGCTGTTCGACGGGAGCTGCAAAAGCAGAGGCGGCTAGCGCGGCAGTGGATAAAATGGTGGAGAATTTCATTTTGCTTGGTTTCGGAGTGAAATGAAGGAGTGATTTGGATATTGAAGGACTTTGAGTCTGAGTTGTTGATGGGTATTTATCTCAAATATTAGAACAGGAATAAAAGACAAGCCAAACATATTCCAACAACAAGATGCCTCGTGCCGCCTTAAATATAATTATTCTTCCAACATTGAATAGCATAGTTGGATCTGAGTTGCTCTAGTTTACATCTCCATGTTTCATCGAAGTTCATCAATAAACAGTTCATTTAGGGAAAAAAGATTGTTTCAAAGTGGTTCACGCCGACAAACAGCCGCTTAATTAAGAATAATGGTAAACCTATAGTGGGGGGATTGAGAGTACGGAGGAATAGGATGTGTCAGGAACTTTTCTTTTTTATTTTTGTTAAGTCACAGAAGGTTTCCATTAGTCGCCAAATTAGGAAGGTATAAAGCACAGATTACCAGATGATGAGGTTCAGAAGGTGAAAAAGACCGAGGGCCATACTAGCACTCATGCGAAAAGACATTTTATTTCCTATCAGAACCCTATGATCTTCGGTTTCACACTATAACTTTCCTAACTGGTCTAGTAATGAAAACTGCCCCAAGTTGCTGAGACTGTAAAGTCCTCATTACTGCGCAGTGTGGGAGACTAAGTCCGCCTATACTGGAAGGTAATTCTTCATCTGTACCATTTTCTCAAACCTTTGCACCTACATAATGTAGCAGGGGACAGTTGGGGTGCAGAAACATCAACAAACAGGACCGTAATTAGTATTCCTTTTCGGGCTGAATTGGGTTTTTTAATACTGGCTAAAGTTTCATTTACTTTGGAGTATATGATTAGTAATTTATGAAGGCAGTTGTTGTATAGATAGGTAATACGCAAAGTGTCGAGTCGGGAATGAATGGTGTTTTGTCCCATTGATGGGTATATTCCATTTTTTTGGATTTTTTTTTTCCATGACATCAAGTCCAAAGTAAAGGTCTTTCTAATCAAAAAGAAAGAAAAGAAAAGCAAACATTACGACACTTGAATCTGTACAAGCACAAAGACCATTAGTAAATTGTTTTACTTCTTTCATTTCAGATGCATACTAGTTGATCAGAAAACGGAACCCTCACTTGGCTGTGACAGTTTCTTATTGGCAGGAGTACCCATTTCTTTTCTCAGATCAAGTAGGACTGTTTGCATGGTGTATGATCTTTTCCAATCACGTAAAGTGTGGAATTTCTCAGCGCTAACAACCCCTGTGGTCTGATCCACACAGGGCAAGTTTACCTTTGAGATAAACTTCACCAGGGGAGGCTCGTCAGGATAACGGTCACCGCACACAATCTCCAAGGAGTAGATGCGGTTTTCGTGGTTTGAGTGTGGTGGCCCCAAAATTGTCCCGTTCCACTTCGTCATGGTGATATCGTCGCTATCCGCCAGACCGTAACTGCACGATTCAGGACCAAACCCCTTCTCTCCTTTCTCCAGCTCTTCCAGGAGCCTAAAACTTCTTGGTACTTTCGACATGGCACACTTCTTGATGAAAACTGGTCGCTAACACTGATCGACTTGACCTACATAGCAAAAGGTCTAAGGTAAACGTAGTCTCAAAGGTCAAGATTCTACAAGTATTCAAACTTTTCTACTTTAAATAAAAATAAAAAGAACAAATAAACGAAAACGTCAAAAAACAGTACACCTCGAAGGATTCCCTCTGTGGGGTGAATACAGCCAGAAAGATGAGAGGTGTTTGAATACTGGGGAGTGCAGTTTGACTCGGCAATTGGGCAGAAGCTGCGAACTGCTAGCTGGAGAATTTGCACTGACGCTTGGTGTGATTTTTGTTGTTTTTTCTTCTATTATCTTAGATGAGCGGCGATGATGGATCTAGCTTCAACGATGACGGTAATGGAGGTTCTTCGCCATTTTTAGATACGCCGTTACAGGGAACGGAGGCTAAGCTAAACGAAGAATCGTTAACCAAAGAGAGTAGCGTAGTGGGTACTGATGATCATAGTCTACAGTTGGCAAGGAGAGACGAAAAAATCGGCCAGTTAGAGAAGAGGTTAAGTGATCTCACCAAAGAATTCGAACTGGCTCAGTTGCAGTTACAAGACGACAACATCGCGCTGCAGAACAGCTATCAGCTTAATGTGGAGGAGCTTGAAAAAGTCTCCGCAGATCTCAAGTTTACTCAGGAGATCAACGACAAACTAAATATACAGTACAACGAACTGAGGTCGAAACTGGGATCCGAAGTACAAGGCAAAAATAAAGATTCACATTTCGAAGAATTGGATTTACAGCTAAAGCTGAAGGATCAAGAGATCGAACGTTTGAACTTTGAGCATGAATCACACATCTCAAAGCTTGGTTTCGAAATGAAAGATATGTCCATAGAACTCAACGTACTGCGAACGAAGACCCAAAAACTAGAAACTGAGTTACAAACCAATTTTGTTGAGTTAAAGGAATCTAGAAAGTTGTTGGTTACTAAACAAGACGAAATTGATGATCTGCAGAGACTAAACGCACAGTATGGTCAAATGAAAATGACAGATCTAGAAGACGAGATGACAACGATAAATCAGATGTTACAGGATCAAGTCAAGTATACCAGGGAGCTAGAAAAGACAAATCTTGAACAAGCAGACGAATTAAAGAAGCTAAGAGCCCAGGCAGCATCTGACAATTTTGGGAAGCGTACTGATTACGAAGTAAATAATGAACTGAAAGAGCATCAAGCATTAAAGAAAGAACATGAAGACCTACAGCTAGAAATGCTAGCTCTCAAATCAAAGCTCTCTTCATGGGAGGCTTATATGGAGAAGGATACTAACCCAAATGGCTCGCTACCTACCAATGGAAGTCCGGAAGAGATCATCAACGACTGGAAAGTAACAAAACAAGAAAATACAGCTCTTATTGATGAAAACTCTAAGCTAACCTTGGCAATGAGCAATTTCAAATTACTAAACGAGGAATTAGCGATGGAGCGAAATCAACTGCTGCGGTTAAATAAGGATTATGAATCAAATATAATCAACATGAAGAGGTTGAATCATGAATTGGAGCAACAAAATGTTCTTTTCAAAGAAGAGTGTAAGATTTTACGAAAACAAATGGATGATTTTACGAACTTGAGTAGCACCAATGGAAACGGAAACAACCAGGGAGTGACTCAAGACACTCAGAAAAAATTAGAAAACTTGATTGACGACTACAAAAACAAGACAGATGACCTGACGAACGAATTGCAGAAAGTGAATAACGAGTTGTTACAAGCTACAGAAGAGGAGCAAAACCAAGTCAAAAAGCGGAAACGGTCAATTGGATCTGGCGATAATTTGAATTACTACTCTAAGCGTATCAACGAGTTACAACTTGAAGTCGGCAAATTGACAAGAGATTTGAACAAGTACAGAAACTTGAACAAACTTCTAGACGACAAACTGAAGAGACTTATCACATTGAAGGAGAAAAAGATTCGTATACTACAATTAAGAGATAATCCATTATCAAGAGACCAATTCATCAAGAAAGAGCAATTGCAACTTTTAAAACAAGAAAACGTCGATTTATTGGAGCAGTTGCAACATAGCAACCCAAATCTCCAGACATTGCCCGTTTCTGTGTACCAAACACTTGAATTTGATTTTAAACAAAGGGAGAAGGAGATCTTGAAAACCAACAAGAAATTCCTTCGTCTGAAGGAAATATTCAATAAGAAATCGCTAGAATTCATCGACGTTGTCAATTCAATACTTGGCTTCAGGCTAGAATTCCAACAGAATAATAAAGTGAAGATATACTCATGTTTTCAGCCAGACACACATCTCGTAGTAGATCTAGTTAAGAATACACTAGTATCCAACATATCGCTTGATAACTGGGAAAGATTAATGTCTCTATGGGTTGTGGAGAGAGGGCAGGTGCCTTGCTTTCTGGCAGCAATAACATTGCAATTATGGGAAGAGCAACAGCAGCATACTGCATGAATGAAAGTACCTATTTACATATTTTTTTTTTTGAATCATCGTATACCAACCAATCGATATATCATTGTTCTTCAGCCTTTAAAAATAAAGATGATTTCAACCCTGCGGTTGATGCAATTTTGAAGGGGATCAAGAGTGGCGTAGCATCAATATGGAAAAGACGAATAGAGATGACATTGTGATATCTCAAGATACATTGTACTGTTTGTTGCTACTGGTTAGCACCGTTGGTGGATCGTATTTCGGCTTCAATAGGTACTTGCGACAATACCAATCAGCTAGGCAGATTCCTGCATCGATTTTCAAGAAGAGATGGCTGTACGGTAAGGTCACCTCTGTGGGAGATGGTGACAACTTCCATTTTTACCACTTGCCTGGTGGGCGAATTGGCGGATGGGGTTGGTTAAGATCAGTACCGCGACTGGATAAAGCTGAATTTACTTCAAACAAGAACATCAAAACTACGGGACAATCTGGCTGGTTTAAAAAGCTGAGGTTTAACCGAAATAACAATATAGTGGCTAGATCCAACTACTATATGAGTCTACAACCAGCAATGAAGGGGAAGATTAAATTGCCCACGATCCCGGTCAGATTATGCGGTGTGGACGCCCCTGAGAGGGCACACTTTGGTAACCCATCACAACCATTCAGTGATGAGGCATTGAACTGGCTTCGCTATACGATACTGGCAAAGCGTGTCTGGATCAAACCGTTAAGTATTGACCAATATAACCGATGTGTTGCGCGGGCCGTGTACTGGTCCTGGTTAGGCGGCTGGAAAGATATAAGTCTACAAATGGTGAAAGAGGGGTTAGCAGTAGTATATGAGGGCAAAAGTGGAGCTGAATTCGATGGTCAGGAGAGAAAGTACCGATTCAACGAGTTTTTGGCAAAATCGCAAAAGAAGGGTCTCTGGATTCAAAAGAAATTGCTTACTCCTGGAGAATACAAGAAGAGGAACAAAAATTCATAATAGCTTGTAGATAGCAGTGTCATAAGAAATAACATCGTCGATATATCAATGGTACTTCCTGAACCACTTGGCGTTACGCATCGCACATTCTTCCCCATTTCTTATTAACAACAACAGTATGGAAAATCTATGAAGAGGGAAAAAAATATACTATTGACAACGATGAAAAGAAGTTGATGTACATCTCTTATCCAGTTCGGAGATGTTGCCTTAGCGGTTGGACCACTGTGAAGCGGCTTGCTACGAGGGTCGCTGTTGTATTTCAAGATGGTGTTCTGGACTTCCAAATCAGGGATTTCATCCAAGTACAGTCTCTCATCTTCGCCGACGTTTGCTGCGGAGCCGTGGAGTGTTTACACGGGCAGGCCCAAATCCTCCAGCTCTAATTCAGCGTCTAACTCGAAGGTATCGGTCTTTATATTTGACAAGAAACAATATGAACACTACTTGCTTACTTATGGGATCATCAGGTCTAAGTCATCTTCAAGTGATAAACAATTGCTACAGGAGGGGTATGAAATTTTAAGAAATCAAGTCAGCAACCTAGCAAAGTTGAAGCACCCTAACATTTTAACCTTGGTCGAGCCTCTGGAGGAGCACAGTAAGAACTTTATGTTTGTCACTGAGTACGTGACTGGGTCGTTGGAAACGTTCTTCAAAGGTGAGGAGGAGGATGAGGAAGATTTTTTGCAAGGTCATATTAAGAATGATATCGTTATTCAAAGAGGGATACTACAAATGATCACGGGTTTGGATTTCATCCATAATATAGCAAAATCGGTGCATCTTGATATTCAGCCTAAGTCAGTGTTCATCAACGGTAATTCTGATTGGAAGATATCTGGGCTGGGCCACTTGGTGAAACTGCCAGAAGGTTCAGATACAAAGGAATACCTTTTCTCCCAGTATGACCCAAGGACTCCTGCTTTTATGATGCTGAATCTTGACTTTGCAGCTCCAGAAATAGTGTTTGAAAACTTGTTGACTTGTAAAAATGATTACTTCTCCCTAGGTTTATTGATAAACTTCCTATACAATGGTCAAAATGTAGCTTTGAAGACAGAAAACTCGATAAGTCAATACAAGTCTGAATACACTTCCTTTGAAAGGAAAGTGAACAGTCGTTCTTGGGATAGCGTCTTTCTGAAAGTTCCACCGAAGTTGAGACCATGCATCCCTAAGCTAATGAACAGGGATTTGTATGCGCGTTATGATAACATAACAGATATTCTGGAAAGTGACTTTTTCAATGATCCCTTGGTTAAGACTTTGAATTTCCTGGACGAGCTGCCAACAAAATCAAATGAGGAAAGACTCGTATTTTTGGATGGTTTGGCTGAATTGCTACCCCAATTTCCCACAGCATTACTTCAAAGAAAATTTTTGCCAATACTAGCAGACCTATTAGAGCTACTGTGCCAGGATAAGACACCAGATGCTCGTTGTATTTCCAAAGATCTCAACATCTTGATAAAAATAGGAAGGACACTGTCTCAGTTAACTTTCCAGGAGAGACTGTATCCCTTGATCACGAACAAAAAAAATTTCACCATTCTGTTAGAGACTTCTGCTCTGACACTAATTGAAAATTTGCCCGTATTGAAGGAAAAAGTCAAAAACTCCAACTTCACTGAACACATCTTGAACCCACTACTGAAATACGTTTTTGAAGGTTGTACCGATGAAAATATCATTGTTCTACAAGAACAACTACTGGGCCAGATATCTTTAATACTGGAAAGTTATGATTTCCCAGCTATAAAAAACTTTATCGTACCGTTACTATCGAAACTGTTTACAAAAACGACCAGTCTTACTGTGAAAATCACATGTGTCTCTTGTTTCACTAAAATGGTCGAACAGAAAGCTATTGATGCGTACATATGTGCGGAAGAGATACTCCCCATTTTCAAAACTATGAAGACAAGAGACGCCAGAATTTTGTTCAAAGCATTGCAACTGTTCGAAAGGGTACCACAACTGATAACCGACGAGGTCGTCTTAGTGGATAGTCTGCTACCTCTTTTGTGGAGCTACTCTATGTCATCGACCCTGAATAAAGCACAATACTCCGAGTTCGTCAACGTCATCAACACTCTGTCGACTGACATACAGAAAAGACATATTCCCAGACTGAACGAGGGGAGCCTAGAGCCTGGCGACACACCGAGCGCTTTCAAGAAAATAATAGAAGGACAGCCCACAGCCAAGAAGGTAGATCCTGAAAATGAAGCCAGCAAAAACGTTTCAATTCCTGTCATCCAGCCGATCAAGAAGACTACACCATCCGGGAACGGGAACGGCTCCTCCATTTTGACACCGCAAGACAAGAGGGCAACTTCGTCGTCGATAACGCAACGGAGAGGAGTTGTAAACTCACCTTCTGCATCCTATAACTCAGTTGGGAGAGGCGGTGCCAACGGCAATGCATCGCCGAATGTGTCAGCGCGGAGGCTACAGAGTCCGCCAATGGCCCAGTCGAGAACGGTTCCTCAAAACGAGGGGGACACTTTTTCGAACTTCATGGCATCATCCCCAAGCGCAACCCCGTTGGCACCCAGAGGACAACAAACTGCACCCTCAAATGCTACCTCGAAGACAAAATTAGACGGGCATTCACCGATGTCTCCAAGCAGACAGCAAACCGGCAGCACATTGCCTCCAGGATTTTCCATCTCGTTGCAGCCCAGCAAGAAGGATTCCACGCCGAATTCCTCCTCCAACAATAGTATATCCAACGGTGCATCGGATTCACTGATCTAGCTTCCATCTTGGCATTCTTCTGATCTAAGCCATCTTTTATAAATATATATCCGCACATTCATAACCGAACAACAATTTCCGTTCTTGTCCATTGGTTATTGAATCTTTAGCATTTGTAGGTCGCCTGCGGTTCCAAGTACGTAGACCATGGCACTCACTTTAAGAAAGAAAGTGCCGGCCGTTGTCGTTAGTTGTCTCTTCTTTTTGCTATTTGTCGCACTGCCTTTTCATTTCCCAAGATTTCCAAGTATTTACCCATTGAAAGGCAGAGGACACAAGATCAAGCCAGCAGCAAATCCTATCAATGCCACCAATTATCCCCAATATATCAGGAACATCGATTTGGCAAATAGCTCTTTTGTCTTCAATTCTATATATGCTGCATTGAGACAATCGGCTTCTGATCTATTCCCTGCCGGGCTAACATACTTTGGAGGTATTGTCCCCAAAGGAACGCTACTTTACAGGACAGGGAAAAACGAAATCCCCAAGTCCTACGAGTGGTTGGCCTTCGATTCTGAATTCAGTTACTCCTTTGGAATCCGGTATCCGTCGTATGGTAGAAACTCGTCGAGGCATTGGGGACCACTTGGGGGAGCTCCGCCTAAGGAACACACATCGAACGGGCCTCCGAAAAGGAGGCACATGCTGGAGGACACAAACCAATTTTTCACCTTTAGAACAACGAGAGATCTGGATCGGATCATATACTTTGACGGGGCCTCCGCGGCCAAATCTGAGACGGGGGAAATGGATACGCAGAAATTGCTGAGCGATGTGATAGGAGATAGGCTAAACTTGACGAATTCGACAGGAGATGATTCCGGTGTAGGACTTGAAAGACTATACGCGGAAAGAATATGTCAATGGGGGAAACCGTTGGGTTTAGATGGTTATGTAAGAGTTGAAGTCGGGTTTGAGCTTGTTCTGTGCGATTTTTTGGACGGTAGTGTAGAAATTGTATCCAATATTTCAGTTAAGGCACCCAACGAGGCCTTAGGAATCGCACCGCCTGCAAATAAAACTAGCGAAGCAGGGTGGCCGATTGCTCCAGATGGATCCTTTCTCGAGGATCAGCTTACTCCCGAACAAAAAGCTGTTCTGGATCAAGAAGACGAGTGGCAGCACCTGATAAAGAAGTATAGTTCGATGAAAGGATTTGACTGGTTGCTTGCTGGAGCCAGGCATGATACCGGTGAGCCAAAAGTAGTGCTGGATTATAGATATATGGTTACAGGTATCAACAGGACAGAAATGAAGACGAGTCCGTTTCAAAGAAGGCTTTTAAACGAACGGTTGACGTACGATGATCAATTGCAAATTGTCAATGAGTTAGAACGGGCTCTTTCCAAACCGTTTAATCCATCACATTCAGTAGAATGGAAGCTGGTTATAGAGGAGATAATGACCAAATTCGGCCCCATGCTTAAGATGATACAAAACATACTGACTGCAGAGGGTGATCTAACGGAGAAGGAGATGGCCATTGAGGTTACTCGATACACTTTCAATTTTATCCTACGGTTTACAGACGCCGCCGATTCAGACATCAATACGGGCAAGAGGGATGCTATTTTCCAATACATACAACCTGGGAAGCCATTGCACACAGAGTCAGATTACTTGATCTGGTCCTCAATTGCCAATATCGTTACTGCGGTGATTGATACTCTGTACTCGATCCATGAACAGCTCTTACCACAGGTATTGTCTCCAGTTGGTGAAAATGGGCATCGGGAGGCCCTTCATCAAGCCCTAAATCAGTCTCGGGCAGAGATTAACCAACTTTTGGATACTCTGCAATGGGCGCCGCTAACTTACCAATGCGACCGCAAGTGTGAGTGGGATGAAATATGCTATACACCTTCATGGGGTCCGTCTCCGTTACTCTGGATGTCCCCGACTTCAAAGACGAACACCTCCTTCACATACTTCGATCCGAACTTAGGGAGACAAGTCGTGCGGGAACCGCTACAGTGTGTCAAAGTTGACCACATCACTAAATAAACCACAATAGAGCAGTATGTACAGTAGTGTCTAATATACGTACCATTGTGCAGGAATTGCCTCGGTGCAACACTTGCTTACGCAATCCGTCATCCTCGAGGACTCATCGCTTCTTGACGTCTCGAAATTGAGAGACAAAGGGAGAATTCAAATTGAAAGTGAATGGAAGGGGTGACTAAAGAAGCGGTAGAAGAGGTGTCTGAAAGAGCGCGGGCAGTGTATTGGCGTGTGTACACATAAACGTGTTAGTTAAATTGAGGTGGTACGGATATGGTTAGTACGTTTGGAATTAGAAGGGTACAAATCAGTGGGATTGAGCACTCGGTCTTGTTGCAGCAGCAAAATACTGATCAAACGTCCAGCGCACTGGTCAGTCTTGTCAATGTCCTGCTTTTGTCGCCTGGCTTGGCTAGAATTGCACAACCACTAACTGAGTTAGTTGGTGGTAGGTCTGACGTTTCTCTTGGCGAATTGGTGAATGTGCTGGCCCGGATTGGGGTGCAGCAGAATAATACAATCGGTTTAGAGCAATTGGAGCAGGTGCTGACCCAACTCTCGGATGACAGTGGTGCTGAAATGAAGGTAGACCCGAAGTTTATTGGATCTTTTGAAGATGGGATGGAGATGTCCGTGTTTAGACTATACAACGTCGGACTGGTCCATGGTTGGATCATTGACGCAGAGGCAGACCCTGTTGCCTACAAACACGTCTCTCAGTATTCTTATGAGTCTGCTCAGGGGGCGCTCGTGCAGTCATACGACATTCAAAAGGGCACCGTGCAAAGTACAGATGCAGATGCAATTGTAGAAGATGCGAACTACCTAAAGGCGTTCTTGGCACGGTCTGCAACGCAGCTAACAGATTACGGGCTACACCACTTGAAAGAGGTCATGGTCGAGAAATCGTATGCGGTTTTGTATAGAAACGATCAGTTCTACACACTGCATAAAAGTAACGGTGAACTGTTCTTACTGGTAACTGATACAGCGTATAGGAACAACCCCGATATTGTTTGGAAATCGCTGACTTCTGTGAGTGGAACTCAAGATTCTTATTACACCGGTACCTTTGCCCGGATGGATGATGGTGTAGCGCAGGGAACCCTTCAAAATGATGCTACCGCCCTCTCTAACGTTGTTTCGAACCCGTTCGGTGACGATCGTGGTAGAAGCAACGAAACTGCAAACGCTGGACAGAATGCCGATTTTGTAGAGGGAGATGAAGAACTTGCAAGAAGACTACAACAGCAAGAAGACGAGGAATACGCCAATGCAGTGGCTAACAGCAACAGAGAACACGCGGCAGCCAGACACGAACAAAAACCTGATTCTTCGTCCAAGGAAAAGAACAAGAGTAAGCGCGGGAAATTCTTCTCCAAAAAGAAGCTTACTGGTAAGAAAGACAACGGAGACAGCAGGTGTGTATTGATGTAAAACTATTACGCAACCCATCCCCCCACCACAATGACACAACATTGTGCAATGATATGTACTGAGATGCGGTTATGTAAATATAAAATATGTGTTTAATGTAAATCCCGGTTTATGTGGGGCGGGTGGAAGGGATGCAAGTTGAAAGGCCGACCCACAAATGACATTTCAACAGAGGGTTATACCATTTTATCTGGGAGAAGGTGCGGAGGATTTGCTCCTACGGTGCGAGATTCAAAGAGCTGGTCATAAGAAATCCTCCAGTAGGAGGCAGCGGCAAGATAACCTTTGTTTTAAAGGGAAGTCCTTGAGTGCACACCATGCTGTGCTCGAAGTGGAACAGCCCAGGATATGGGACCTGTCCGAGTCCATTGCCGAGCAGTTCCTCGTGCGGTTGACCACACAAGGCGAATATCCATCCGTAAATCTTGGGTCCCAAAACATACGGCAACTCTCCAGGAACTTCATGATAAGGCAAAACGATATCATCGGTTTGGTGGCAAGAGAGGTAGTCTGTAATGGCCATACGGAGATAGAATCGAGATACAAATTCCAAGTGAGGTTCGAAAGGGACATCGAATTTGCGGAGAAGTGGTATCTCATATTCGTGGATGTGACGGGGAAGTTACAGTACGAAACTGCAAGAGACTACTTAGATGCTGCCCGTTTCGTGAATAAGTTACCAGACTCTAGGCGAGTGTCCAAGTACTCTATGCCAAAGGCTATAGAAGATTATGAATTCGCTGCGGCAGCAGTACGAGATGATCAGGAACAACAAAGTTCTGAAGAATCACGTTACGTCAGTATTGGGTCGTCATGTGAGGAGAGGGAAACACAAATCTCTCTGAGTAAATATTTCAATCCGCAGTTGTACTGTGATTACGAACCGCTGACCAGTGAGCCCTGTCGATCAATGGTTTATTTGGATGTGAACACTATAAATTTGAGTGTCGATGAGCTAAGTACCGATTCCTTGGAACTACCGGAAGAGCAGCTTCTATCGTATTCCAAACATCCTGGCAAATCAAAGCACGAAGGAAGTATATCAGCCTCCCTTTATCGTGCCGTGCTTTACAGTCTTTGTTTATCGCTCGGAGCTGTCTTCACTCTACTGTTCTTGGCAAGCCAAGATGACAGTGTTGAATACGACATGTAGTGAAATTGCCTTAACACCAACGAAGACCAAACTTTTACTCAGCCTGTTTGCTTGCATATATATTTCCCGAGGCGCAGCTATGTTGACCAATGCGTTCTTTCTAGTGACCCACCTCGTCTATAACATATAACTGTAGCACCTGAATAAATATCATTTCAAAGATCATCTCTTGTTTGGAAACTTGTTCTACGTTAGAATACCTTACAGGACATCCAGCGGTATACCACCAGATGGATTCGCGTAGTAGGGACTCACAGACACCAAGCATAAGTTCACAGTCCTATGCAATCCTTGTGGATAATGCGGCCATGTTGCAATTATCAGATTCCACGAGCAGCAACGGAAGTGGCAGCGAAGATGACAACAGTATAACAAGCAATGATGATCCCGGTGCTGCTGCAGTAGATGAGGGGCACGTATCAGACGAAGAAACTGGTGATTTGTCGGCACATTCAGACGAATTGCTTAACAACGAGAACATACAGGCGCCCGCCTCGAGAGGTGTGTTCATGGACAACGGACAAGATCAGGATCCGAGTTCCACGATAGATGTTTCTAAATACATATTCGACGCATTGATACAGGCCATAGAACCGACGGGGTTTTCCAAAGCTATCTCTTTACAGTCGAAGACTTCTGCTGAGATTAATGCCAAGAGTTTGGAGTTGAAGCAGCTGGTCAAGGAAACTCAAGAGAAGTTGAGATATTTGTCTGTAAGATACGACAGGGGCGTTGCCACTTCGAAAAGCATTAATGAAAGTTTAGCATACTCCAAGGATAGAATTGAGAAGATCAATGCTGTTCTGAGAACGGATTTCCCTATTGAGTTCAACCAAGTTCGAGATAAAGTTCTAGAAAGGACAATAAGTGAGGATGAAGCGGAGGAAGGGGGTACTCCCGACCCCTAACAATAGTAGTGTTGTTGTGCCTCACTTAAAATCATTGCTATATTGTTAATGTACAAATGAATACACCGATAGAACGGATATAAAGAGATTCTATATATAAAGCGTAGTAATAATAATAATAACCGAATTGCATCCCCAAATAAATGAACCGAAGAAAAGAGAAAACTGGGCTTTCAAAGTTGGTTGTGTCCACCCTTTTTTGACTCAGTCAAAGGTAATCTTCTTTGGTTTCTTGGACATATCCACATCCTTGAAGAAAGCACCATAAGCGCCATGCTCCTTCTTCTTTGTGTGGGTACCAAACTTGATCAAATCTTCCGGAACAGGCTGGTTTGCACCATTCAAAACGTTAACCAGCCCACCTGCCAAATGTTTGGCTTCCTCTGTAAACAAGGTGTGTGCTACACCAGTTTGACCTGCCCTACCGGTTCTACCGATTCTGTGGACGTAATCCTCGACGGTCAATGGGAATGTTAAGTTGATGACTGTTTTCACGTTAGGGATATCCAGACCCCTGGCAGCGACATCGGTAGCCAACAACAGATTTGAGCTTCCAGTTTTGAACTCATTTAGAGCATGGGTTCTCTGTTGTTGTGTCAAGTCACCGTGGATTGCAACAACGTTATAGCCGTTGTATTTCAGGTTTCTCTCGACACGGGCCGCCTCCTTCTTGTACAAAGCAAAGATCAACACCTTCTCGTCCTTCTTGGCACCAGACTGGTACTTCTTCAACAGGTCCAGCAATTTCCTGTCCTTTGAACGCTGCTCCACAACTTCCACTATTTGCGTGATTCTCTTGTTAGCTGACAGTTCATCTCTGTTACCGATGGACACTTTGACAGGTTGGTTCATGAAAGTGGCTGCTAGTTCACGAACTTCCTTTGGCCAGGTGGCTGTAAACATCAGTGTTTGTCTGCCGTGTGGAGCAGTTTCTCGGATGATGTTCTTGATGTCCTCCTCGAACCCCTTTTCCAGCATCCTGTCTGCCTCATCCAGAACCAGGTAGTTGACCTTGGACAAGTCGACAGACCCCTCCTGGAGTAGATCCAGCAGTCTCCCCGGAGTTGCGACAACGATGTGGCATTTCCTCAGTTTCATCCTTTGCTCGTCCTTTGGAACACCACCGTAAACACAGCAGCACTCCAAACCTACTTTATCAGTAAGAGGGATTAAGTTATCGTAGATTTGCGAAGCCAACTCTCTTGTAGGCGAGATGATTAGGGCCTGAATCCCGCTCACGGTCTTCGAGGTTTCAATAATATGGTTCACAGCGGGGACACCAAAGGCTAGAGTTTTACCGGATCCTGTTTCAGCAACACCGATAACATCCTTACCGGATAGCAAGTATGGCCACGATACAGACTGGATAGGTGTTGGTTTAGGGAATTTGGCGACGACGGATTGGATCCTCCGGTCGAACTGCACGTGGTCAAAGGACAAAAGTGGACGCAGGTTCAACTTCGTTGGGTCCTTGACAGAGACCTCGTTCTCTTTATAAAAGTCGTCGACATCGGACTGAGGTAATTTGGTCAATACCTCGCTCTGAGTGTAGGAACCAGAGCTCTTGCTGACAGAAACGGGGACGTCCTGTTCCACAACACCGGCGTCTTCTGTTTCCACTGGAATTTCAGCGGTTTCATTTGTGGACTCCTTGGATTCCTTCTTGTGCTTCTTGTCCTTCTTGTGTTTCTTGTCCGTCTTGTGCTTCTTTTCCTTCTTATCCTTCTTGTGTTTCTTGTGTTTCTTTTCAATGGCTTCAGCGTCTTCGCTCAGTCTCTTTTTCTCCTTACGTTCAGCAGTAGTCATCGTGAAAGTATATGGTTGGTGTGTTAAGGTATCACTGAAATAAACAGAAGAGGGGAACAAACTCAAAAGCAACTCAAACGTATCAAACGTAACTGTTCAAACTCACACTTCTTTGAAAATTTTCTAGAGCTCATCGCAAAAAAATGGCATGAAAAATTTTCCAGTTTGAATCAAATGAAGAATTGAAGAGATGACAATGTAGAACTCTGAAAGAGAGAGTGAGTGTGCATTTCACGAATAATAGTGGCGTTTCCCTCTTATTATGGCGGGAGAGTCTTGAATATATCTTACATACTTGATAACAAGTGAATTGAGGGGAGAGTCCCTCAGGGTTGGTTCGTTGGTTGGTTGTCGATTCTATTTTACTGTACTATACAAAATTGAAAGACATAGAGAAAAATATTGCTATTTTACTACATATCTTAGAATTGAGCTTAGTTCATGGACTTAACCAACTTGTTGATGAATTGCTCTCTGTTACCGAAAGCACCACCTTGGATGAAGTGCTTGAACTTTCTTGGAACACCCCAGCCACCAGATGGGTTGGATAGCTTGAATGGCCACAAGAAGTTGTTGGCTTGCTTGAAGTGAGGGCCGACGGTGACGATCTCGTGGATCAAGTCGTCGATGGATAGGATACCGTACTTACCCAAGTTGGCTTCAATGATGGAGTTGTCGGACAAAGCAATTCTTTGCTTGTTGATCTTACCGAAACCTCTCTTGTAAACCAACTGTCTGATGGTGGAGTAGGATGGGTAACCGTAGGCGACGTATGGTTCGATCAACTTCAACAATTCGGTGGTGGCCTTGGTGACCTTGACGAAGGTACCGGTGTTGATTTGGTTCAATCTCAACAATTGTAGAACCTTTCTTGGCTTTGGAGCAATCTTGTTAATACCCTTGATTCTAACAACGAAGACCAACTTTGGCTGGGCTTCGACGTAGTAAGAACCAGTGGCTCTGGCTTCACGCTTGGCGTCAATGACAGCTCTTTCAGCAGCAACGTACTCCTGTTGGTAAGCAGCGTTTCTCTGCAAGATGATGGCTCTCTTTTCCTTGTTAGCCTGTAAATTAAAAGTGAGGGACGTATATTAACAAAGAAGATAATCGTGTGAAGAATACCTCTCAGTAATATAATGAAATTGTTAGTATTTTTTGTCAATGAAATGATAACAAGATAATTTGTTCCTACTGTAATAATCCACTAAACAAAAAGACCAAATTTGGGCGATAACAGAAACTTCTAATCTTTAAACCTCTTTCTTTTCTATCAGATGGAAGTTTTTTTCTTCCTCAACTCTCAAGATGTAAATTCTTAATACAGTTCAAAGTCATTTCAGCCGAAAGATGGTGATAAGTTACGACAACATTGCTCCGTAGAGCTAGTCGAGAATGTATTTGGGATACAAAAGGCTTCATCATGTAAATCATTTAATGCGATTAAGAATTCACGGACTTGGAACAGAAATAGTCATAACCCAACATCGAAATGGATATGGGTGTTGAAAGGATAGAAATAAAGATCGTAGTTTCAGTAGTCGAATCTGGCAATTTGAATATCAGAAGACAGCAGTATGGAACAGTAAGTTCAAATAGCACATACGGCCTTGCGGACAGCTCTCTCGGCAGCGACTTGTTCAGCAGTTTGCTGGTTAGCCTTGGTCTTCTTCAATTGAGATTCTGGGGTCAAAACTTTTCTGTAAGAAAATGAAAACACTGTGTCATAAAGACGATACAAATTGTTAGAATAAAACAGTTCAATAACGAGTTTAGATACATTCTCACAAAACAGAGAGAGAAAATATGCAAACATTTGAATGTAATACAAAGTTACGCCGAAGTGAAAACACCACTTTTCATTCGACGAGAGGGAGTAATGACAGAGATAAGCAGGAGGTGAAAATCGGTTTGAAAACAAATGTGTCAAGATTTGGTGATAAGAGAAATATGAACAGAGAGTTTTCAAACTAATATTCGCCAACGTGGACTAATCTTTGACCTCGCAAATTGGAGGTTATCCCCTACAACCAAGCTTCGATATAATCGGAAGCTTAATTTTCTTTAGTGGAAAATGAGACAATTGAAATTAATATAGGGTGAGAAAGAGTGTGTTCTCAACCCCGACGCAACTTGTTGTATTGAAATAATGGAATTGTTCTTAAACATACTGGGCAGCCATTGTTGATATCTTTGGTTCGTTCACCTAATCCTGTGGTGAAAAAGGAAATAGTTATAAAGAAACGTAAGGACGCTATAATGAAATGACATCTTTGGACTTAAATAAAACCGCCAAATTTTCCTCAGCGGTTGATTCGAAAATTTGAAAGATTTGTGCGTTGCTTTTTTTTTGAGTCCATACTCTTCATTTTTCCATTTTGAGTAATAGGTTTTTAGTTTTTCTTTTTCAAAAATCTATATTCTTCAAATGTATGGGTGTTTTGCAAAACAGTCACAGATGTTTAAGTCCTGTCAATCAATTGTTATGAATCTTCGCAGTTTTACGAGCGGACGCCAGATCGGATCGCAGTCGCCAAGGTGAAAGACTTTCTGTCCTAAAATGTCACCCAACGGCACATATCAAGAGAATGTTAAGGTTTACTTTTATTTAAGTTGTTATTAGCATTTCTTCCTTTTCTTTTTATTTTTTGAAATCAGCCCCGAAAGATGGTTAATAAAAGTAGACATCATAGCCGTGGCTAGTCACTATTGGTATGCCAAGTGGCATATATCATCACTTCAAAAATAAAATCAAAAAGAATCAAAACTTTTTTTCTTATGGCAAATTAATAGAAATAATTTCGTAGCTTTAAAGTAGAGTTTATAACCGGTTCTCTGGTCATACATTCATATTGAAATGAATGGGTACTACCATACCGAGCTATTAGAGTAACAGCGTTACCTGGCTAAACGGGGAAGCGAAAGAAACTTTAAAATTTCTTTGTTTTTATAGTGAAAAATCGAAAAAAAAAGATCTGGAAGAAAAAAAACACTTTTTGAGACCTCTGCTTTCCACGGGTTCGTCGCCTCTCTTTAAATTGTATGAGAAAAAACGTTAGGGTTGAAAGCGCCCGTTATTGAGTGGGAGGGGATCATTGTTGGTCGATAGGGGAGGGTTACTGTATCCCGAATATCTCGTTATAAGCCTCAATGTTCTCAGCCGACATGTGTGAAGATGATACAGACGGTTCTGCGTAGTCGTTTAGGATATCTGAGAAGTAACTTACTGATTTGCTCAGTAAAGGTATTCTTTTCCACCAATTTTCGAGCTGGTGTGGTACCATATCTATATCGTCTTGGTCGGACGGTAAGATCGCGAAGTGTATTATTGCCCAGAGTAGCAGAGGCAACACAACGTATTTGATGTATGTTCGAAGTTTTTGGACGCCCCGCTGGTATCCCTCGCCGCTTGCCCCATTTCGGTTATCACTTTCTTGTGGACCTTGCAGCTTTACAGGTTCTCTCCTATCCAGCTGAGATTTTAACTTTAGAATAATATCAGACTGCTCGTTTACTTGTTTTCTAAATTCGTGTAAGATGTATTCATCGTTCAAGGATGCACCCTGTCTTTTCCAAGTATCCTCTGCTGTGCGTTTCTTGTAAAACTCGTATTCGCTCTTCAGTTGCTCATATTTGAGTTTATACACTTCAGTTTGAGGAATAGCGTTCTTTTCCGGTTCCTGCTGATGGCCGTGGTGTTCTGGAACAAGCAGCGGTGGTTTCAATTGAGATCCCTCCAGTATATTGCTCCTATTTTCTGGTAAATTTTCCTTTTGGTTAGGAAGCGAGATTTGATTCTTCTTGACAAACTCGCTGAAAGAAGTGCCAATGAGCCCCTGCAAATAGTCGTCTAGTACAACTTTGTATATCTTCACCGTGTTATGTTCCTTCCCAAAATTAACGATCAACGCAGCATCGTAGGTGGTTGATAGATGCTGCGGCGGCAGCAATTTATGCAATTCTCTTATAAACTCTGGGAAATCCCTACCGTATATGAATCCCTTGTTAAGAGGGTCAACTTTCCCCCACAAGAAATTCAAAACGTCGTTTGTATCCTTGTCGGTTGTCATTTATGTCGTGATTGGAGATATTTGCAGTAGTCTTTTAAAGATTGACCCCAAAACGCATCACATCTTCAACCTTGAAATCTGTCCTTTTCCTTTTTTTGTTTTTTTTGGCGGTTGTTTTGTTTTGTCTTTTTTCAAAGAAGCTGTTGGCGGTTAATTGTTGTTGCTATGATGGATTCGAAGGCTGTCCTGTGCTGTTTGAACTGGTCAGACAATGTAATCTGGTTGAAGTAATGAGATGGGGGCAAACTTTGCTCATGTTTCAAAAAAAAAGAGAAAAAAATCGTAGGAATTTACAATAGTGGAAGAACCTGTATTATTCTCGATTAAAATTGACAAAAGAGAGAAAGAGAACGAGGCAAATATGCTTTTCATTTTGTTGAAACTATGGAAAATTTGTTACTTTGAATAATATACAGTTTGTCCTAAGGGAACTTTAAATAGAAATTTCTACACTTTATTACATTTCAGTGATATTTCAGCTATTTTAAATTCAAGTTTCCGCCATCTCTCCAAACATTAAAATTAAATATACTTTCAAAATACAATTTACTGTGAGGATAATTTGGGAACGCCCTCTGGGAATGGACTCATGACCCGTTACCCTCTCTAATTCAGTACTGTGAACTATTATAAGCCCGACATGCGAGTATACGAACTCGAGACATGCGGATGGCCCGGTATCCGGAACATATATAAACCCCAAGGTATCTGCACCGACATCTTTCAAGACAGTCTCTAAATGCAGGACCCAACTAACGAACGAAGCTTAGACAAGCACGCATAACTGATATAACTACATATTTTACGTATACGGCGTAAATACACAATATCAGAGTCCTTACACACTTTAATTATTCACAACCGACTTCAGCTCTTACATTTGGTAGCGCTCTAGTAACGATCCGAGAACAACTATTATTTTGTTACATCATACTCCACTTTTGTTAAAACAATGTCATCTGAATTAACTGAATCAGCTAAACGAGACGTCCCTGCGGCCGTTTCTGAGGTCGAGGGAGAGTCAACGTCTGCCGCTCAGGTAAACGCGACTCAGTCTACCGCGGAAAATAACCCCGTTGATGCTGCTACTGCTACGGCTCCTTCTGAGGATCCGGCATTACTGGCCGTCGCCCAGAAAGCGATCCAGGAATATTTGCGGAACAAAAAGGCCGCTGAACAAACGGCAAAGGTTCCTGAACAAACTGTCACTGCTCCGCCACAAACGGTGGTAGCAGCTGTGCCAGTTGAACCCGCTGGGCCGTCTATCACGATGGCGAACGCAAGACTAAAGGCGTTGCGTAAAGCCTTCACTTTCAGCGGAGAGGAAAAGAACGGGATGCAATTTCACCAATGGCAGGCGACGTTCAAGTCTATCGTAAAGGGACCCGCCGAGGTGTTATCTTTGTCCCCGTTTCTGGTGGCCTTGAGTTCCTTTGAAGGAAGGGCTGCTACAACATTCCAACAGTTCATTGAGAACAAATCTGATGAGGAAAAAGAAGCGTTAACCATGGAAGAAATCATCCAGTGTATGGCAGCACCATACGACCACAGGGTTGACGAAGTCAGAAGATATGGAGACGTGCTTCTAACCCCCATCAGGTCTTGGAAAATCTGTAAAAAGTTCACAGAGGAGTACGAAGCGTTTTTACAGACGGACCTACCTGATAAGGTGGCGAGAAATATTTTCCTCGCTTTAAATCCGGTATCTATTCAACGGGCTTACCGTTTTACTACGGACTTGTCATTTCGTGAACTCATGTATGAAATTCTGGCAGCATGGAAACACGATGACCAAGCGCCGAGCGGAAAACGCAATTGGTCCCAGGACGATGACACCCCCGGAAGAAAACATCGCAAACGCGATGCGCAGTCCTCCAACAAGTGGAAGAACAAGACCAAGTTCTCGAACGAAAACAAAAACCGGAACAAGGGTTACAACTCTAACCCTAACCGGTACAACAAAAACAACACCAACGGAAATGACCAAAACACGTCCAACAGATCGAGTGGTTCACAATAGGATGAGGCCCATAGTGCCCTCATTCCGACATTAGGCGCTCATGCTATGATTGAAGAAGACCGTGATTATGCCATCGTGGGTCCTTTGCCTAGTGTACAGGTCCAGGTAGGTAATGAAGAGTTTTCGGCTTTCTTAGATACAGGCGCTTCATCCAACTATATATCTAGTAGGTGTGTAGCTAATCTAGACCCTGCTTATTATACAGAGCACCATTGGGAGAATGCACCTCAGGTGAAAGCTTCCAACGGTACACGGATGAAAGTGAAGAGCCAGATCGTATTGGATTGTGTTGTGACATCCCGTCGGATTAAGTTTGCGTTGTGGGTAGTGGAAAATTTAGCACACGATTGCTTCCTAGGTATCCCCTTCAAAGAGGAATTTAAGGACATAGTTTTGTTGGAACTTGGCCGCGATGTCAAACTTACGACCATGAAGGACTACTACCAGATCTGTACCGCAGCGGAAGCTCGCAGAGACATGCGGAATCCAAACACCGAAGTTCAATTATTCTGGATTAGCTGTGCAGATCCGAAGGAACTCCCTCAATCCAACATTGAAACTCAAAACATTTTGAAAGAGTTTAAGGAGGTTGTTGTGGATACCTTACCGAACAAACCAACCCCACAACGTGAGACAAAACATCGAGTGGACCTGATCCCAGGGTCCGCATCAGTAGCTCGGCGGCCATACCGTATGGGTCCCGCTGAGAAGGAAGAACTCGAACGGCAACTACAGGATTTACTGGAGGCTGGTCGTATCGAGGAATCCACTTCACCGTTCGCCGCACCTGTCCTATTCGTTAAGAAGAAAGACGGAACTCGGAGGTTGTGTTGCGACTTCCGAGGGCTGAACGATATTACTATTAAGAGTAAATTCCCAATTCCGAGAATCGATGAATGTTTTGACATGTTATCTGGTGCGTCTGTTTTCAGTCAACTGGATCTTGTCAGTGGTTACCACCAAGTGGAGGTACAACCGGAGGATCAGTACAAAACTGCCTTTGTGACTCATAATGGACAGTATGTGTGGAAAGTGATGCCCTTTGGCCTCACCAACGCGCCGTCAACTTTTCAACAGTTGATGAACTCGACATTAAAAGGTCTCATTGGTAAGTTTGTGCTGGTGTATCTGGATGACATTCTCATCTTTTCGAAGAACGCGGAGGAACACCGCACACATGTGCGCGTGGTGCTCGAAAGACTACAACAAGCCCAACTATACGCTAAAAAGAAGAAGTGTCATTTCTTCATGAACTCAGTTCAGTTCTTAGGTCATGTAATAGACAAGGATGGTATCCATGTGGATAACGCCAAAATCGACGCCATGGTCAACTGGCCCGAGCCGAGAAACGTGAAGGATATGAAAAGTTTTCTGGGTACTGCTGGCTTCTACAGGAAGTTCATTCGTGACTTCTCGAAGACCGC
>JANIWX010000024.1:0-119347 GCA_030705205.1 Huiozyma sinensis
TCCGTCAGCGAGTATATAGCATGGTAAGCTTCATGGAAATACATTCCTCGATGCTTCCTTGTCCTAGACCAGGTAAAAAAAGGAAAACCACAACCAAACCAAATGGTGTCACCAATAAGTGCAATAAGCGCAATATTTTTTGTGCTCCTCGCTACCTTATTTTTTAAAATTGCGCTTCCACCATTGAACTTCCCGAGAAACATACCCACGATCCCCTTCTATGTTATTTTTTTACCAGTGTTCTTTAAGATGGATCAGGTGGAATTGTATGAAAGGTATCTGAGAGAACCAATGGAAAAATATGGTGCTGTAAAAGTGTTTTTCGGATCAAGATGGAACATTCTTGTTTCTAGACCAGAGTTTTTGGCACAGGTTTTCAAAGATGAGAACACATTTGCTAAAAGTGGCAATCAAAAAAAGATTCCATACAGTGTAATTGCCACGTATACTGGCGACAACGTCATCAGCGCTCACGGTGATATCTGGAAATTATACCGGACAAGCTTGAACCACAGTTTGCAACGGTTCAACGAGGCGCCTCTATGGAAAAATGTGAAAAAGTTCTGCCAATTGATCAGCGATCAGGCCGATGTGGCATCCTGCAGTACGAAAGTTGGTCCATTGATCCAAAGGCTGGCTTTGGATAACATTTCTGAAGTTACTCTCGGCTTCGATTTCGGAACTTTGAACCAGGAGAAAAACACGCTACACGAACACTTGCTTCTCATTAAGAAGCAAATATTTCATCCGTTATTCCTTACTTTCCCTTTCCTCGACCTTTTCCCCATACCGATGAGGAAAGAAGCCTTCAAAAATGTCGAAAGCTTTAGGAAGATTTTAGTTGAGCGGGTGAGGCAAAATATGATCATAAACTACCAATTCGAACAAACTGATTTTGCCGCCAGTAACTTAATACGGTCGTACAACGCAGAAAAGATAAACTATACTCAGCTAACAGACAACATTGTGATCTTGTTAGTAGCGGGCCATGAAAATCCCCAGCTGCTGATCACAACTTGTTTGTATTTGCTTGCCAAGTATAAGTCAACGTGGCAACAAGACATATGGGAGGAATGCAAAGGAATTGTTGATGGTGACACCAAGGGATTGAGTGAGCTGCCTCTATTGAACTCGTTTATTTTCGAGGCTGTCAGGATGTACCCTCCCTTGAACACTATCATTAACAGAAAGACTTCCAGATTGTGCAGATTAGGCCATGACATAGTTATCCCTAAAGACACTTACGTTGGATATAATAACTTTGGGGCCAATCACTATAGGAAGAGCTGGGGATCAACCGCGGACGAATTTCAACCTCAGCGGTGGGGGTCTGACATGGATACAATTTTGAAAACGTGGAGGGAGAAAAAAACCACGGCCGTGTTAAGTTCTTTTCACGGTGGTCGCAGAGCATGTCTGGGAGAAAAATTAGCTCTTGTTGAACTGAGAGTCACTATTGTCGAGGTGTTGAAACAGTTTAAGTTGTCACTACCACCTAGTTGGGAAGAAAGAATGACTCCTGGTGGGCCCTTATGCCCATTGAATCTAGAGCTAACTTGCGAAAGGAGGATTTAAAGGGACGGATAAATTTGTACTGAGGAACGTAGACAAATAGAAATAGGTTAGAAATGTTTATTTGTTTATTTGTTTATTGCTTCTTTCCTTTTGTATGCGAATATTAGACCATTGTTTTTGTTAGGTCAAGGGTTTAGAGTCCTCCGTCTCCTCAATTGTAGAGAATCTTTCAGCTTTATCTAAGCAGTGCAAGATTTGTTCCCAAAAAACCTTCAAGTTGATATCAGTACCCACTATAGTTCCTTGTTCTCCATCAACGACGTGCTCCTTCATAACAAACGTTTTTCCGGCATCCAGGTCTTCCAAATCTGTGACCACACCAACATCCAATCTTTTGAACTTGAATCCGATGGTCTCTGCGTCATCTGCATTGTAAAATTGTAACAATGGGAACAAAGTCATCGGATCGTGCAATGGGGGGCCGTCCTGGAACCCTTGTACGTCTTTATAGGTCTTTTTGAAAAACTCAAACAGCTGATAGTACAGCAATCTCAGGTTATTATGATGGGTGCCCCTAACCATTTTGTTAATTTGTTCTGTCACGATGGCTTTGTGTGTCAAATTGAGTGGGGATAATATACATTTATCCTTCAAAAGCGGGTCTTTCAACAGGGAGTCAGCAGCATGTGGATCCAGCCATATGTTAAACTCAGCAGAGTTGTTGAAGTTTTTGTTACCGACACCCGAAAATGCACCCCCCATGATACTAATGTACTTGACGGCTTCCTTCAACGAGGGCCTATCCCTGAATAAAGTTGCCACGGAGGTGAGGGCGCCAGTGGATACGAGAGTGATGTCATTTGGATACTCTCTGATTGCGAGTTCCATGGCATCCAGGTAACTCATATCCGTTCTCGGTTCGACTAGCGGGGTTGGGAGCAGATCCGTCCCGTCGAGACCAGACTCGCCGTGAATGTCAGGCGCGTACTTAAACCCCTCTCTCAACCACGGTGTTTGGGCCCCATCGTAAACGGGCACCTCCAAGATCTGGCCCATGGCAGTCAGTAACGACCTGGCGTTGTAGCTTGTGTGTTTAGGGGAAGAGTTACCGTAACACGTGGAGACTCCCAACAGTTGGAACCTAGGGTGGAAGCATACCAGCAACAGTGCTATGGCGTCATCGTGACCGGGGTCACAGTCCAACCATATTGGGATCTTCGAGATGGTCATTATTCTCAGGATATTGTCGATAGTTTTCAGACAGTGGCGCGATTACGCGAATAGAGTTATAGATATATATAAATACGTGATTGGATTTTTTTAGTAGTCTCTTTTCCATGAATGGGTAACACAGAGCAACCAAACATCGAAAGTAATTTACACACTATCTTGGGGTATACGTTAATGTACATCCTCATATTGAGGGGGCGCTGTTGGCGATGCATTGGGAGTTAGGAGTAAGCGACGGCCATATTGTCAAACAACATCACACTATAGATGCGTGCGTTGTAAATGTAGCCGGCCTTCAACTTCAAGGCATAAATATATCGTTGCCCTGTTCTATGGCCATCTTTGTGTGGTAGACGATATCCTTGGATTCCCATGGGTAAGCGTACCATTTGTCGGGGACCTGTTTAGCGGCGAAGTATCTGTTTTCGTCGTTTACAATCTCTGCAGGCAAGTCAGCCTTCTTTGGCTTCAACTTGTCGTGTAGAACGAATATAGAGAACTTGGTTCTCATCTCCGGTTGTTTCTCGAGGTCGACCCCCTTGGCTGCAGCCTGTTCCTCAGCATCCTTCTCCAATTCGTGTAGTGCGTAATGCAGGGTGGTACGTGTATCGTCGACCTCGTCAACAATCAACACGTTCTTACCGACAAGATCCAACTTACACTGCTTGTAGTCGATCCATTGGGTTCTTTGGATCTTGACACCGACCTCCTCTTGATCGTCGCCCTCGGTGTGCAAATCCTCGTACAGGGATAGAATGATGGCAAAGATCCTGATAGTGGGCACACCTGGCTCCTTCAAGAAAGTTCTCAAGATTCTAGCCGGTATGAAGCCACCACCACCAATGGCGATGATCAAATCCGGCTTAAAGTTCTTGATCCGTTCCGCAGAGATCTGGCACAGCTGGTGCACGTTGTTGTAGGAGATGTACTGTTTGTCTTCAGACATTATGCTATAGAGTGACTGTTTGGATGTTGAGCGTACAGGTGCAAATAAATATATATACAGCTACCAGGAACAAGTCTACAGGAACTGGACCGGGCTAAAAAAGAAAGAATTCATCCCGGGGACCCAAGTAATCGACAAAACTCGCGGGAAAGAAAACAGACATGAGGAAGGGCATCTCATCGCAACTCTCTTCATTTAAATGTGAAAAAAACTTTACCAGAAGAAGAAGAAGTAAAACCGGAAAAGAGAATAGAGAAGAGTGAAATTTTTTCTCTGTCTCTCTCCAGAGCTTCTACGGATGTAATCTCTGGCCGTTAGAGAGAACCCCAGACGCCTACTACGAGCTTCTGCAGCGCGTAAAGTTATCTGGTCAAACAATAAACAGCTCTTCTGCGCCCACGTACAGGGCATCGCTTCCAAAGAGTGACTGCAATATATAATCTTGTATATTGCAACAGGAGAAGTCAGAGAATACAAGAAAAAAATTGCGACACAAAAGAAGAAAAAAACCGTTCCCAAAAAGAACTGTGTACAACGACGCGTTGCTTCGCGGTGCACTTACCCTTCTTCGACCCTGGTGCTTAGGTCTCGTAGAAGCCACTTTGTTCACTCGCGTCGTGGACCAGTATGTCCCTTCACTTTGATAAAGATGGCTAAACCTTGCCACCTACGGACAAACTACCATCTTGCTCCCTCAAACACTAACGTTCGATGACAGCTAAATGCAGAAAAAATGGGTACACCACATACAAAAGCGGGCAAAAAGTAGCGAATTACTCGTGCAAAGTATAAAAAGAAAGTGCGTCGTTGTTCGATGCGTTTTTTCCCGTCTCTTTGTTTACTGTACGTTTGTGATATTTTATTGTTCACCCTATTTTGTATCCTGCATTGTGCTGGATGAGCAGCTAGCAACACGCTATTCTAGTTGAAAAACGTATTGAGTTGATATTCGTCAGTGTGTCCAGTTTGTAACAGTTTTATAGGAGATGCCACCCATGGAGAAAGACGATATATCGTTGCCAAAGGCGACCGTGCAGAAACTGATCTCGGAAATAATAGACGATGACCTGTCCTTCAACAAGGACGCACGAGAGATTATTATAAAGGCTGGGATAGAGTTTCTGATGATTCTGTCGTCGATGTCCTCGGAGATGGCGGAAAATGACGCGAAAAAGACTATAGCCCCAGAACATGTGCTGACCGCACTGAAAGAACTGGAGTTCGATTCGTTTATACCGTTCTTGGAACAGGCACTGACAGAGTTCAAGGGCACACAGAAGTTCAGGGAGAGGAGGGACTCCAAATTCAAAAACTCAGGGCTTACGGAGGAACAGCTACTACGACAACAGGAGGAGTTGTTCAAGAAATCAAGATCAAGACTGCATCAGAACGCTCCAATGCCCACATCGGGCGAAGCATCGATAGACGAGACTGAAAGCATCGAACACGCTAAACAAGAACCTTTGGAGTGAAATGGGCAAAACTTCTAACGTATATCTATTTTGCTCACGCAACTCTCTCCCTTCCCCCTCCCCCAATTAGCATTTTTTTCTTTCTTTCTACGTTTACTCGTTGCATTCACTGAGTAGGAACAAACACGCAAACAAACTCTATCAAACCCCATTTTGCAACAGAACAGATTCTCAGCCTTGTCAGGAACGATATCATCTCCAGGTTTTCAAATTTTTGTATATATGTACATATATATATGCTTACAGACACAGTATTCAAAACAAAATGTCAAACGTGCGGCGCACAACACTAAACACCGATCACAAAATGAATTCTTCTCCATTCTCCCCCCTTTCCCCTTGGTATTCTTTGCTTTCCTCAAGACTATGCCTTTTGAGAGACAAACTCGAGAATGACCTGAAGAGAGTGTCTCTTATCCTCAGTCAACTGTCCTAGTATCTGCTGGTACATCTCTGGGTTTTCCCCTTGTAAAGTAGTGAAAAACAAATGAACACTCTCGAAGGCGTTCAGATCGTCCAACGGCGTCTCCTTGAAATCGTCCTCGAAATCTTCAAAGTAATCTTCCTCCTCCTCAGGTTCCAACGCGTCCTCATCACCACCAGCTAGGTTTTCGCCTCCGGAGGCCATCACATCCCGCTTTCTAATAGCCTTGGGTAACTGCTCTACCAAGGCAACAAGCTTGTTGGCAAACTGACCAATGAAACCGGATACGCTACCGGGCATCTCGTTCAACCTCAGAAGGGACAGAATGGCCACTATTTGCAGCTTAACAGCATACACACTGCAGAACTTGTTGTCGTACCATATCTTCAGCATCTCCAGTGTCGCACCTTGTGATTCAAGGACTTGCAGAGTCTCCGTAGGTCTCACAAACAAATTGGCTAAACACAGCTTGATTATCGCTTTTGGGTCAACGTCCAAATCAGCGGCTTTACCAAACCCAACTTTAACAGCTTCCGCAAACAAAGGAATATCTTTCATAGACAACGCATACATTTGAAGTAACTCAAATACATTCTCCACATCGTAGTCAATATCGGATTCCATCTTAACAGAAAGGATCTGTAAGAAGGGCGCCACATAGGTCTGGTCCTGGGGGAAGCCGAACAACACTATACTTTCAAAAAATATGTTGTAACATTCAAAGTAGTCCATGGCGTACGTTTGGAAGGAGTCCAACACGTCATGGAACAACTCCCACATCTGCGGCGCAACCTGTTGGAATTGTAACTTCGAAGATAGAGTCATTGCATCCATCAGATCCACAGTCTCAGTAATGATGACAATCTGAGCACTCTGGATGATGAATTTACAAACGGGAACAAACTCATCCAAAAGGGACACCTTGTTCATGGACATGACCATGGTAGTCATGGTCTGCAGAAGAGAACTAGCCTGTATCTCTTGGTCCTGGTCTCCTGTAGAGACAGACCCTGAAGCAGAGCTTTCGACCATCGATTGTGCCAGCCTGATGAATTGATCGGCAAGGTTATGTGCCAGGTCCTTAGCGAACGGTGTCAATTCGTCAGAAAATCTTTCAACAAAGGCTTCCATCACCTCGGATAGGATGTCGATCTCAAATTCTTTGGAAAGTTTTAGCAACTTTTCCATGATGCCGGGCACTTGACCGGATATATGACTGTGTATCTGAGGGTTGGAAATGACCAGAGTCTTTAATGCATCAGCTGCCTCTATCCGGACGGGCAACTCTTCACTATTCAACAAATTGTGGTAAGTTAATTCGTAAATCTTTGATAGTGTACCCAAATCCTTAAACTCGTAGGAGAAGTTGGCTACAGTTTCCAAAGCTCTGGCAACTAAGAACGGATATCTCGATTCGCCAATCAAGTTGACAATGTAGTTACTGAACAAACTCTCCAGAGAATTTTGGTCTTGACTGAAAAAAGTAAACAAAGAAGAGATCATCCTCATGGCACCTTCTTGTTTGTACGCAATTGTCAGGTCATTTGGATTCTGCACAAAACTGTTCAAAACATCATTAACAAAGGGTAAAAGAAAGTTTAGCTTTTCAGGGCGCTTGTGTCCAACAACAAAAACGAAGTCCGTCGATGCAACATCTGCGGTGCTACCTTCTCTATTCATATCAAAATAACGTCTTGTATATTCCTCCGGGTCTTCCTCAAGCAGTGTCACAGATTGATCGCTAGCACATAGACATGTGAATATCAGAGACTCAATTATTGGAGACAAATGAGATTCGATAAGTGGGTATAATGGGTCGCTGACCATGCACTTCTCCAAAAACTGAATCAAATGGTATAGTGCAGATTCAGATAGCCAAAGGGATCCAGTTGACCAAATTTGAATAATCTTGAAAAACTCTTGCACAATAATGGGGGCCAACTGATTGAACACATATGAGACAAACTCTTCAGATATGTTTTTGGTGGATTTCGTGTAACGATGGATAAATCTGTTCAAATTACCAAATCCCCATTTACTCACTTTGACTCTTTTATCCAATGACCTGTCGGAAACGTCTATCTCTAACACTTCTTTTGGTAGCGGCTTTGCACAGATAAAGAGATGCAGTTGAATCCATGAATTCAATTTCTCAACGTTGTTGAAATACTGAGGAAAATTGTTCAAGCAGGCATATTTGAAAGATTTTAAAATTAGGTACAACAGCTCGCTCGATCTGTAGTCCGTTTGGTTGACCAATTGTGAAAGGATTTCTTCAACAGTTGGGAAGACATCAGAAATAAAACTGTCAATATATTCCCTGTGTCCACACATGTCGTACCTATGAGCGTTACACATCTGGAACAGCAACAGTAACCCGGTGTATGTATAGTCTGCCTTCCCACTCGTTAGGAGCCCATTGATTGTGCCAGACATATCCCATGAATTGGTCCTGCTCAATATGATGCGGATAGCCTCGGTGAGATGTGGCCTAATATGGTTATTTTCGCAGTTGGCAACCAAAATTTGGATAATGTTTTCCTTAATTACGCTTCCTTCTTGCAACGTGATGTCGTCAACATCAACCGATTCTTTACTCGTGTCAGACTTCCACGATTTTTGAACTTTATTCTTCAAATAGATAGCCGCAGACATGCGGATGTTAAGTGGTAGTTCCCCATTAGAGACCACTTTCAATAAAAATGACGCAAAACCGGAAACTTTCTGAAATTCATAAAGCTGCATTTCGGCAGCCCTGATGATCTTGGCATCGGCCACCATTGTCTGCTCAATGCATTGCAAAATCGCCTGTTCGTTCTGCATTTTGCTCTTATTTTTTGGTAATGCAACAAAGCAACTATCCTTCAGCAAAACTTGCAACTGTAAAATGGTATTGCAAGCTGTAATGGATGGAAATACGACCAACACAAAGCCCTGATGACGAATCCATCGTGTCGATCGTAATCGACAACATCACCAGTAATTTTTCACCTGCTTGTTTGTTTTTCGGTTTTTTTCCATAAAATTTTTTTCAGAGAATTTCTAAACACGTGAACTTTGCATGTTGACAGTGGGTTACTTGACCCATTGACAATAGCAACCGCGACAGAGATAGAGGGAAGCATGGCCAGCTTAAGACAATGGAGGTATCTGGCATATGCCGTTGGGTTATTTGTAATTTCCCAACCATCCTACATTCACCCTGATGAATTCTTTCAATCAATTGAGATTCTGGTGGGTAGATTTACGTCAGCTAAAACAACAGTACCTTGGGAATTTGATGTACAAAATGCGTCAAGAAGTTTCGCTCCGTTATATTTATGGTACGGCCCCTTGTATTTCGTTTTGTTGAAGATCGTTCAAGTAAGAGATCCCGCGGTTATATTATTTGTCACGCGTTTGTACAACTACATCTCGTATATTCTTGTCTCGAGTTGGGCCATCACACTAATCAACAATCAGGGGGACGTTCAAAAATCACTGTTGCTTATTGCCACGTCATACGTTACCTCGGTGTTTCAAAGTCATTCGTTTTCCAACTCACTAGAAACATTACTTTTGCTGGTGGTCCTAGCGCTCTTTGTTAAGGTACTGAGATCCTTGCAAAGCAATAATTATCAAATCTCAGGTTTCATTGGGGTTTTGATATCAATTGGGTGTTTCAACAGGATCACATTTCCCGGCTTCATTCTGTTGCCGTTTATCAAAGTGTTCTTCCAATTTTATCTAAGGAATATAACGTCGCTTATTGTTATCTGTGGAGCGACATTATGCAGTTCCTGCATTTTCGTTCTTTTTGATACATATTTATATCAGACGCAGACCTTAACGTTTACTCCTTTGAACAACCTTCTATACAATGTCAAGCTATCCAATTTGTCCGAACATGGTTTACATCCAAGATATACGCATCTGCTGGTCAACTTACCCCAGTTGTTAGGCCCTGCTGTATTTTTGTTCCCCATTTATTACAGAAAAATTGGTAGAAACATCAAAAGTCTTCCTTCGTTGTCCATTCTATCTGGATTGGTAACACTGTCCCTTTTTCAACATCAGGAGGCAAGGTTTTTGATACCTATAGTTCCTCTTGCACTGTTGCTGTGCAGCAAGTTTAATCCAAATAGAAAAGGTTTTTTCGGGGTCTGGTTGATATTCAACATGGTGATGGGTCTCATAATAGGCTGCTGCCACCAGGCCGGAATTATTAAAGTTCTAAACTACTATTATAGGGAGCAACATACACCAAATGATTTTGGTGTCCATATATGGTGGAAAACCTACATGCCACCGACGTGGATGTATATGTGTGACAATTTGACAACATCAACAACAAACATAGTCAATGGCACGGAGCTGCTTGCCAAAATTAACTTTGATATTACATCACAGCATGTGGTTGATTTGAAGGGAGCGGACCTAGAATTACTGGATTCTGCGCTAACCAACTTCCTGCAACATACTGATAGAGTAAACTTGATTGCGCCTGCATCCGTTAAAACCAGGTTGATGCGATACCTGAATGCAACAAGTTTCAAGGTGACGGAAGATTACCATACTTTTGACCATTTAGATTTGGACCACTTTGATGTGGCAGACCTCACCACTTTCATACCAGGTATGTATTCGTACACTATTCAGAATATCCTGTAGCACTTTTGGTCATTTAATAAAATATTAACATACTTTTCTTGTTCTACATAGGTGATATATCGTGCATGATTATTTGTAGAAGTCAAATTTGTCCACATCACTATCTGTTTTGACTTGAGATGCATATGCTTCCTCCAAATCACTCTGTAATATGACGTATCTGTTCTTCCTTACCGCACGCAGACCAGCCTCTTGCATGATAGCGGCAATGACTGCCCCCGATAATGAATCATTACGAATAATCAAAGAATCCAAGTCAGCCTCTGGGGCTAATGCCATCTTAGCAGCAACCGTTCCAAAAATCAAACGACGTTCACGTCTATCCCTCAAGGATGGAAATTCGATTTTCCTGTCTAGTCTACCAGGTCTCAACAAGGCAGGATCTAGCGTGTCTGCTCTATTTGTTGCCATGATAACCTTCACATTCGTCGATTGGTCAAACCCATCCATCTGTGTCAGCAGTTCAATCAAAATACGCTGAACTTCACGATCAGAACCCGTTTGCGCATCAAATCTCTTCGTGGCGATAGAATCGACTTCGTCAATAAAAATAATGGATGGAGCGTTCTCTCTTGCCAATCTGAAAACGTCACGGACCATTCTTGGACCCTCACCTAAGTATTTATGGACAAATTCAGAACCGTTCACTCTTATGAAAGCAGCATTTGTGCTATTAGCGACTGCTTTAACCAACATGGTCTTACCAGTACCTGGAGGACCGTACAACAATACACCTCTGGGAGGATCAATACCAATTTGTTCATATAAGTCTGCTTGTGTCAAAGGCAGTTCCACCGCCTCCCTTATCTCCTGTTTTTGCATATCTAACCCACCGACATCAGCATAAGTGACGTCTGGTTTCTCGTTTTCACCCATCACAGATATACTAGAATCTGAGTCTGGAGGCAAAATATCAACCAGAGCGTTAGAGTGGCGGTGCAGAGCGACAGACATGGATGGCTTCAGCTGCTCTCTATCCAATGTAGACAGGATCCTTACCACATAGTTCATACCAGTGGTGCTGGATACAATACCTGTGCTCTCATCTATAGGTTCTAGAAACTGCCCAATAACCAAGGGCACAGACTGGATTCTCTTAACCTCCTCTTGAGCCTTTAGTAGTTCACGTTTCAAATGGCGCTGCTCATCCTTGATGTAGTCCTCTTGTAAAACGAGCAATTCTAGCTCTTTCTCCAATTTCTTCAGCTTTAAATATACATCAGCGCTTGCACCACCGGATAAGTTGACGACATTGCCGCTAATAGCCTTATTTTGTTGCAACTCTGCCAGTAGGGATCCGAAAGATTTGACGGCGGATTTCTCCTCTGTAACGTGCTCAGGGGCCGGCGTGATTCCCAGTTCCTCCATGTTTTTCTTCTCCTTTCAATTAAGAAATGGTAGTATGGTTGGATCCAAAGTGATAGGATTGGTCTTTGAACTACTCTGTGTGAAACGTTGAAGGTAACACAACCACAGCCATTTGTTATTGCCACCGAATTCAATCAGTTCTTCCCATTTCAAATTTTGGGAAAAAGGACAAATTATGGGATCACGTGATGGGTGACAGTTACGGATTATGTACAGAGCTTATAGAGAAAGATCGTTTGTGTATGGGTATGTTACCAGGGGCGTCTCTGAGTTTGATTCACAGGGCAGCTAGGGTTACCAACGATGTCAGCACCATCAGTGTTGTTGAAAACAGATAAAATTCTGTCGTGGATAACTCTACGGAATGTTTTGGGGAAAAGCTGTAGAATTGCTTGATTTTGTGGAAGAGAGTCAGCAGAACAGTCGCAAAATTGTGCAGTGGTGTCAACCTTGTGTTTTTAGAGGAAGAAACTAGCGTGTGTGTGGCGTCTCCTTGTTCATTCGCTTGAATAATCTCCTCTGAATCGGGTTCAGTCTTTTGGTCACCGATTTCTCCAACATTCACGGGTTCTCCTCCAGTGCTGTCAATTTTGGTAGCCAAGTTCTCAAACTCGGCAGATTGCTCAACAGAGTGCGCTTCCAAAGCTGCTTTGACTTTGTCCTCGAAAGATCTTGTCAACCTCCTCCTTTTCCATGGTTCTAATAGCAATTGCAGTATTAGAAATAAGCATATGTTAATCCCCATCAGCGTGAATGTCCCCCACGTGGATGTTCTCCTTATCTTATCGGACCATATCTGCTCTTCGTGATACCTGGTTAAGATGGCCCTGTATAAGTCATCGTGCAATTGATCCTCCCGATTCTCCACGTTTGCCAACTTCACTTTCAGGTCCTCCACACGCCTCGAGTTAATTGTATCATCTTTATACAGTTGTGTAAATCTTTCAAGATCCTCCGTGGACCAGCTGCTCTTCCTCTGGAGTAGATTATTGACCTCCCTTTGCGATTGGATTCGCGTTTGAATAGCGTCATTGTACTCGGTTTTACACTTCTTGACCTCTAGTTTCACCTCTTCTAGCTGACGCTCCATTGTAACAATACTCTCTCTCAATTGTTGAATGGAGGAGTAACCTGTCACATCGTTTAGCACTTTCGTTGCGGTGAAGATCGTCTCCTGTAGAGAGTCCATATAGAGGGTCAGCTTTCGGGAAAGACGGTTCCGATGCGATTCCCTGTCACTGGGCAATCCTTCAATCTTGGAGTTTGTCTTGGCATCAATATCGTAATTTAATTTAGAATCCTGCCTTTCCCGATCTTGTTCTGCAATCTTGAAGTTTGCCTTTTGTATAGATTTCTTCATTATGCCCAGGTTATCCGATATCTGCCTTGTTGAGGACCGCACGTTACCTCGTACCTGATCTGCCCTATCCTTCAAGACCGAAATTTTTGGTTGCAATACCTTCCAAAGGGTACCTTTCTCATTCTCTTGACTCTTCTCCTCTCCAGCATTTTGATCGTTAGATTGCTTATGCAAAGGGTGACCTGTACTCAGATTTCTAGCTGGGTTTAGAAGGTACCGCGCTCTCGAGGTCGCCAATTGCCATTTGACGCCTCTAACAGGACGTAAAAACATCGTATCGGTCCCCCTATGATGATCTATCCGTCCATTCTTCATTTTAGAGACAAATATCTCAATGTTTTGTTAAAAAACAGGGTTTGTTAATCGCATCTCCGATAGAAGAGAATAGAATTTGTGTGGTGCAGGGCGAAGACAACGGAAAGAACATATTTGATTACGATTTCTATCAGTTCCAATACACTCCCCTTGTGGCCACTGCCGCTACACGCTGCAGCAAACTTTACGATCAGAGTTGTTTAAGTATGTACCGTATATCAACAACGTGCAACCAAAAGACATATATCACATGAGACACCACCAACAAGTAACAAGAAAAGAACACTATCAACGATTTAGAGGTCTCCCACTACAGCCCCGCCCCATCGCAACATCAAAAAAGACCTGCAGTCGTACTTGTATATGACTACTTCCCTCTGAACAGCGCCATCAAAGAAGAAAAAGAAAGATATTGAAATTTGAAAAATTTTGACGAAAATTTTTTTTTTATTGCGATTCTCATCTCAAACTCATCGCTAAAATCACTGGGATATATACATTATCGTAGCTATCAATCGAAGTATACTCCATCAAGGTATATTCAAAAGAATAGCGTGTAATAATGGTTGCTCCCACCGCTATTAAAAGTAACACCGATTCTTCAGGTGTGTCTGCACCAATAACGGCAAGCAGGATTGTTGGTACCGATAACACGCAGCCCATCGAAAATGAGGACGACGATGAGGACGTCTTGCTAGACTCTGGCATGGCTGTGGATGAAGATGCGGAGGGGAAGGGGAATGCCGATAACGATGTTGCGAATACAAAGAAGGAACACAAAGGTGTTGTTCTCGATGAGCAAGGGAAGCCACGTTTCTCATCGGCTAATAAAGCCTCCGAAACCAAAATAAAGCCGGAGAGCAGGAAGGTTGCTGTCCCACCACATAGAATGACGCCACTAAGGAATAACTGGACTAAAATATACCCACCGCTAGTAGATCACTTGAAGCTACAGGTCAGAATGAACCTGAAGACCAAATCTGTCGAGCTGAGGACTCACCCTAAACATACCACTGATCCTGGTGCCTTGCAAAAGGGTGCTGATTTTATCAAGGCTTTTACGCTTGGGTTTGATCTAGACGATTCTATTGCCCTTTTGAGGTTAGACGATCTGTACATTGAAACTTTCGAAGTTAAGGACGTGAAAACGTTACACGGGGACCATCTGTCAAGAGCCATTGGCCGTATCGCTGGTAAGGACGGTAAGACCAAGTTTGCCATTGAAAATGCGACGAGAACGAGAATCGTGTTGGCCGATAGTAAAATTCACATTCTGGGAGGGTTTACGCATATAAGAATGGCCAGAGAATCAGTCGTCAGTTTAATTTTGGGTTCTCCTCCAGGTAAAGTTTACGGTAACTTGCGTACTGTTGCATCGAGGTTGAAGGAGCGTTATTGATTTTAGCAGTCTCGAAGATCCGCTGAGGTGGCCCCGCTGGCGTCTGTACATTATTAATTTCATTTCCCTTTTGGTGTATTTCCTTGAGTCTTAAGAATATAGTTATAAAGCAAATAAATTCACATAGTAGTTTCTAAGAATCAATGATAGTTTCGGTATATGTAATGCACGTCAATTCCATTTTCGTATACTTTCCCAATCTCCTCTAAAGTCAAGCCCTTCACCTCGGGATAGCAAAAGTATACGAAGAACCAAGCTAAAACGGTGAAGAATGCAAACAATAACATGGTATCTTGGTTACCTATCTTTGCCATGAGGGACAGATATGTCATTGATACCAGTGCATTAGTCAACCAGTTGGTACATGAAATGCAAGATGCTCCAAATGATCTTCTGTTCAGGGGGAGGAACTCGACCGACGCCCATGGCACTGTCCCCAACGCGGACGCATAACCACCAACGTACACAACAACAGAGGCGAGCAAAATGTTAACGTTGTCACGACTAAATCCCATTGTAGAGAAGAGTAGTCCAAACGTCATAATCCAGATCGTGTACAGTAGCATTGATCTTCTCCCCACTGTATCAACGTACCTGAGGGCCACAAAAGTGAACACGAAGTTTGTCAATGCGACGGCCATCGCCGGGAGCAATGGATTTGTCACATCAAATTTCGAGAATATTATTGGGGAATAGTACATGAATGCATTGAATCCTGTGATTTGCTGGAAAACCATGAGCATACACCCAACAAAAAGGGCTCTCTTCGTTCTCGGTTCCATCTTGTGAACCTTTCTCGAAAGTTGATTACTGGATGCGTTCCTGGGTACCATAATCAACGGTGTCGATGAGTCAGACGAAGCCCGTTCTGATCTCGCTTGTTGCTGTAATGTAGATACCCTTCGAGAGTTTGGAATGTTCACATCTGGGTTATTTCTAAAGGTACACACTAGCGGGGGGATGTCTTCGTAGTTGTGTAGTTTGTTTATGTCGTGAACCAACTTCCTCATCTTGTAGACAATTTGGACCTCAGTGGCGGTTGGGTAAACCAGTTTGATGGCGTGTTGAGTTTCAGCAATTTTCCCCTTCGATATCAGCCAACGTGGTGATTCCGGGACGAAATCCAACACGAGCAAAAAAAACATAGCAGGGATTGCTGAGATCGCAAACAAGTATCTCCAAGCGTGCCTTGCGTCACCAAGAAAATAAGCGATGATGTACGAGAGTAATTGGCCTCCCGTAATCGCCACGGAGTTTAAAGTCAAAATAAACCCTCTAATCTTTGCCGGTGATATCTCGCTCAAATATATCGGGACACATTGAGCAGCAGCGCCAACTGCTACACCTACAATCATTCTCCCAGCTACCAGCCAAATGAGGCTTGAAGAGAGTGCCATCCAGATAGCAGCCACGACGAAAACAACACAACATGCGGCCAAAGTAAACTTCCTGCCGGCTTTGTCTGCCAATGGGAATGCCAACAGCGAGCCAAAGAAGGATCCAACACTTGTACTAGCCGTAATAAACTCCTCATTGAGGGAGGTCAACTCTGTTCGATTCAAATCTGCGGGATCCAAATTGATCAGTACCCCAGATATCACCCCAGTATCGTAACCAAACAGCAACCCGCCTATCGTCGCGGCAAACAATATGAGTGCCATTCGGAGTGTGATCCTATACGGTAACTGTTCTATATCATTCACTGTCGTTGCAGTAATCTGCGACATCGTTGAGTAGCAGTCGGAAAAGACCTCCTCCGCTTCGATATCCCCATGTTCCATATCTGTATGAAAGCCTTGGAATCACGGGAATGGCATAATATTCCCCTCTCTTTATCTCTCTCTACAGCCCAGTAGATCGATCAGGGTCACCTCTAGCGGTACTGCACTGCCTCTTCCAAACCCCGCCTTATTGTTCACTGTCCCTCTCTGCATCGAATGGCCTTTTTCCTTTTTATCGATAGAGAGGGAAAAAATAAAAAGAAGGAAGAGGCGAGAAGAGTTTGACAGCGATTAGGAGTTACTAGAGGGTGGGGGGGACCTGTGTGTAGGTGCATAGGCTGCCGATAGAACAACCGTACACTACGTTTTCTCTCGCCGAGTACTTGATATCAAGTACCGAGCAGTAGCATTTTGCTCTTTCGTTGTTGTTTTTTGCCCGTTTCTTCCTGCTTTTTATTTGAGTATGAGTTTTAAAGGTTTTACAAAAGCGATTGCGCGGGCACCGCAGTCCTTCCGCCAGAAGTTCAAGATGGGGGAGCAGACGACGGACCCCGTGTATGAGGATGCAGAGCGTCGTTTTAAGGAACTGGAAACAGAGACTAAGAAATTGAGTGACGAATCTAAACGGTACTCTGGTGCTGTCAATGGGATGTTGACACATCAGATTGGGTTTGCCAAAGCGATGGAGGAACTGTTCAAGCCCATCAGCGGTAAGATGAGTGATCCGAACGCCACTGTCCCCGAGGATAACCCTCAAGGTATCGAGGCGAGTGAACAGTATAGGGCTATAGTAGCCGAGTTGCAGGAGACTTTGAAACCGGACTTAGCGCTTATTGAGGATAAGATCATCAAGCCGTGCCAGGAGTTGCTGAACACGATTGGGTATATCCGTAAGATGGCGACGAAGAGAAACCACAAGAAGCTGGATCTGGACAGGAAATTGAACAACTATACCAAGTACGAAAACAAGAAGGAACCCACGCCTAAGGACGAAGAGAGGTTGTACAAGGCACAAGCGGAAATGGAGGTTGCACAGCAAGAGTACGATTATTACAATGAGTTGATGAAGACACAGTTGCCTATCCTGTTCGGGTTGGAGGCTCAATTTGTTCAACCGCTGTTCGTATCCTTCTACTTCATGCAATTGAACATATTCTACACACTGTACAACAGATTCCAAGACATGAAGATTCCATATTTTGATCTAAACAGTGACATTGTAGAGGCGTTCATGGTCAAGAGGGGCAATATAGAGGAACAAGCTGACGCATTGACAATCACACATTTCAAAGTGGGGTACTCGAAGGCGAAGCTGGAGATGACCAAAAAGCGCTACGGTGCAGGAAGAGATGGTGCCGCTACTGATGGACAAACGGGCACACCTGGATATGGATCCCCAGAACCTGGCCAACCGGGATACGCCCAACCGGGATACGCCCAACCGGGATACGGCCAGCCGGGCTATGGTCAACCGGCCTACGGTCAACCAGGATACGACGAGAAGGCGGCATACGGTCAGCCAGGGTACGGCCAACCAGGATACAGTCAACCCGGATATGGTCAGCCGGGATACAACGAAAAGGCGACATACGGCCAACCAGGGTACGCTGCTGCTGCTCCTGCGGCCCCTGGTTACGGGGCTGCACCAATGTCCCCCATGTCACCCATGTCCCCCGTGGGCACTGCGGGAGCACCAGGTGTAGCTGCTGCCCCAGGTGCTGCTGCTGCGACTGGAGCACCACCTCAATACACGCCTACTCCAATTGCTCAACCTGGTATGGGTGCCGCACCAATGGCCGCCGGTGCTGAAACGGTGACAGCACTATATGATTACCAAGCGCAAGCTGCTGGCGACCTAAGTTTCCCCGCGGGGGCCACCATTGAAATTGTTCAACGGACCGCGGATGTCAACGAGTGGTGGACAGGGAGGTACAACGGCCAACAAGGTGTGTTCCCTGGGAACTACGTCCAGCTCAACCAGTGAACACAACCCCCCCGAACCCCCCTCTCCCTTACCAATCGCCATCCCCGTCCTCTTCCAGCCCCAAAACGGCACGGTATGTACCCGTAGTGTATAACTCAAAACCTGTAGCTTAATTAGTGCTAAACACGTTTATTTTACCGTTTTGGGTAACCAGGAAATCTCACCTTCCCGATCGGGCATCCCGCGTCCCCATGTGGGAACGCCATTTCCCTTTTGGTCGATGCTGCTCCCAAAGGGGAAAGAGACTGTCCCAAACAGTCAACACTTTCCTAAAAGGGAAGCAAAAAAAGAAAAGAAGAGGGAAGAAAAATTTCTTTTTTCTCCCGCTCGATATAATTTTCGACGGAACATCGCATCGTCCAAGAAATACATCACAGAGGACAACCACGACGAAGGGAGGACGGACAGCTTCTGCCAAACAGAACAAGAGAGAAATAGAACGTAGGTTTTTGGCGTGCAAGGGAAAGAAAGGGAAAAAAAAAAAAAGAAAAAGGAAAAAACTTATTTAAAAGTTGAATAAAATCACTGTGGAACACGTTCTTCAGAGGTCCGTGTCGTACTGTATAGTAATCTTCCCTGTTTCTGTGTCTGTGTCAGCAGATCATACCAAAGAGGGAAAGCTGCACTGCCAGCTTATTGTGCCAGTCCATCTCAAAAAAAAAAGAAAAAAGAACCGTTCGGCGCCGAATCGCCCTCCCACATCCCTCGTCTGGAAAGTTACAGACGTCGAGGACGAAGAAGAAGAGAGTATCTGTCATCCCCCTTGGCATTCACGTATACTCCCCATACAGCTAGGGTTCTTTTAAAGAGAAAGCAAAAAAAATTGTTTCTTTTTGCTTTTTTTTTTTTAATTCGACGGTCAGAGTTCGAACTTAAGCCACGATCGTGATTTTGATACACGTATAAAGTGGCTGAAGAAAGAAAAGCTTAACACTCTATCAGCCACGAAGCTCGGAATAAAAGGGAAAGTAAGGACTTATCGAGTATCCAAGAGAAACGAACAGGCGAAAAAATAAAAAAATTAAAATCCTGAGTTCGAGAAACAAGCATCGCAGAGTTATATATTTCAACGACGCGAAGACAACTATATCGAAACAACACATTACTCTTTCCCACGCTTTCTACTATTCGTTATCAGTAACATTGTAAATTTTTCTCTTTCCGCTCCCCTACGTTTAAGAGATGCCCCAATTTTGGAAACAATTCGTTAATAACCCGAAGAGCATGTCTTCGGATTCGCTGGCGGGGCCTCCCGTGGCAAACGGTAACTCGCATTCGACGGTGAACTCATCTGAACGTACAAATGGCAACGGTGCCACTACAGGTGTCTCAGTGCGGCCCAATCTGTACAACAGGCCCAACTCATACCATTCTTCACCCGTGGCAGATGCCAAAAATGATCAGAGTAAACCATCGGCAATGACATCTAGCACAGAATACAAAATCTTTAGAGACACCTTCTTGAGCAATAAAAACGGGTTTTCAGGGAGAGTCTTTGGTGTTACGCTGTCCGAGTCGCTGAGTGTCGCGAGCGCTGAGGTCATTGTACAGTCGGAACTAGTAAGTTTCGGCAGAATACCGATCGTCGTCGCCAAATGCGGTGCCTACCTCAAGGCAAACGGGTTGGAGACGTCAGGGATATTCCGTATAGCAGGGAACGGTAAAAGAGTCAAGGAATTGCAGTACATATTCTCGTCGCCCCCTGATTACGGGGCCAAATTCAATAACTGGGATGCGTACACGGTACACGACGTTGCATCGTTACTTAGACGGTTTCTTAACAATTTGGAGGAACCACTCGTACCGTTGTCCCTGTACGAGGAATTTAGAACCCCGCTCCGTGAAAAACCAAGGATCATAAAGCACATGGCTATGCACAGCGTTCAACATCCAAACGCAAATAGGGAAAACAGTGCAGGGACAGCGAACAACAAAAGGGAGGACAGCCCATTGAATGTATCCAGCGAAAGGCCGACGGATGCACATGGTAATTCCACTGATGCAGATACGACTGTCGACGTCGAGTCAGAAAACACGACGATAGATCAAAGGATAAGCAGTGGCAGAAGTGACAAGCCGGAACCACGCAGGGAACTGTCGCTCAAAGAAGTCCTGGCAAGCAACGACCCAAGCGAGGTAACAAACAGTTGCGATGACGGAAAGGAGGAGGAGAGAAAGAGGAGGAAACTTCGTCACAAGAAGAGACTCACACGCGACATAAGGGCGGCCATCAAGAGCTACGAGGACCTGTTCGTCAAGTTGTCCAATGACACGAAACAACTGACAATTTACCTATTGGACCTCCTAAGTCTATTTGCCAGGCAATCACAATTCAACCTCATGTCGGGGAGGAATCTGGCTGCTATCTTCCAGCCGTCAATGTTATCGCATCCAGAGCACGACATGGACCCAAAAGAATACGAACTTTCGAGGTTCGTCGTCGAATTCCTCATCGAATACTCTTATAAGCTACTACCACATCTTCTCAAAATCGCCAACGAAGAGCAGAAACAACAACAGCTCTCTAGGAATCAGACAAGGAAGGTACCCCAAATTACTACAACGTCCTCTTCCAGCATCGATAGACTACCCCGTTCCACGTCCAGGAAACCAAGTAGAACGGGATCCCCCGTCGAGCTACTAACGAAGACGTCGCCGAGCAAGTCTAACCCACCTTCGTCATCTCTACTGAACATGTCACCTCCAGCTCAGACATCCATGTCAAAGGCCATGTCACCAAGAAAATCAAACTCGCAGTCGCAGATACCCCTGAAAAAGGCCTCCTCGTCTTCACTAAGAGTAGCCCCCATTAGTAGGCCGCACTCTAGATCCATTGGATCAGCCCAGGTTCCACCGGATTTTATCCCCAGCACTAAGAGAAGAACAAACTTGTTCCCCTGGCTACCTAAATCTGGTATACTGAGCGATACGGGTGATCTCACGGGGACAGATCCGGAAGAAGCCGATGGTTACTTTGACGAGGAAAACAATCACGGTGCAGATGCCCAGTCACCTGGTAGCATACAATCAGGATCGCTACCCAAGTCAACCCTCCTGTCGATACCCATCTTCCATCGCTCGCTGAGTGGGAATAGCACAGCCTCTTCATTCAAGATTCACAGCACAAACAACACCAATGGGAGACCACTTTCAATGGTCATGGATGGTTCGTTCAATAGCTCGAACGAAGATTTTGCATACTCATCCACAAATGAGACCGATGAACCAGAAAAAGGTAGAAGGAAGAAAAGAGAGTCTTGGCTGCATAGATTAACCTCGCGCTAATCTCTTAAACACAGATACTGGTCCGTGGTATGACAAGCCGCTTACAATATCAGCCCGAAGAATATTATTCCTTGCTTCAAAATATGGACACTAGTATAATTACGGGTTACGGGTAAATGCTAATATGCTAGATATAAATTGACCGCATTATGCTGTTGATAATATGTAATTGTATATTAATGTAAGCTTCCCAGTTATCTATACGTATGAATATAGGATGTCTAAGAAGGTAGTCAAAAATTTCTTTTTCTTCGGTTTAATCCAACTCAATAATATCCTCGTCTCTCGCTTGCCTCACAGCCTTAGTTGGACGTCCTTCGCCATCGTCATCATCCGAAATGGGTCTTTTCTTATTTGAGTTGGTATCGGTGTCATCCAAGATGGTTATGACATCTTCCTGGCCTCCCTCTATCGTTGCAGCAGTGTCCATATTTTCAGAAGTTTCCTCGGTATCAATGGTACTTGGAGGAGCAGGTAACAAGGGGATACTCAATTTAGGCAGGTCCATTTGCTCCCCATCTAGAGAATCAGACACAACAATATAAAATTCGGCTGGTTTTTTCAACATCCCGTCGTCCCTATCACTGTCGTCACTAAGAAGGATAACCGATCCGTCATGTAATTTCAGTTCAGAGAGTGTTTTTTGTAGCAGGTCATCAAAGTCAAAGTCAACTAACAGCCTTTGGCCCGTCATATCCAATAACGAGATATCCTCCTCATATTCGTACTGACTTTGTAAACACTCGACAAATCTTTGTAGTGTAAAAGTATCCAAAGACTTCTTGCTCATATGGAGAACACCACGCACAACTGCCGCGCAAACAGGGCATTTGCAGTTTGGAGGAGCCAACTTCGGATTGGACAGATACCTGTTTTGAGACATATTGCTTGCTTTTGCGGTGAATGCCATGTTCAAGTCCTTCGCATCCTTTAAAGGTGCATATTTCAGCAGGTTCAAAATACGTAATGACGTAATGGATGATAGACCAGCAATTAAAGCATTGGTTGTTGCAATAGCAGGAATAATGTTCCCTGCAATTTGTTTAATATCGAACACCGACTTCATGGGAATGTTAAATATTTGCGATCTAATATTGGACGCGGCAGCAACAAATTCTAGTGTGTCCTCGTCATCTTTGTCAAATTCAATGAAATTGTTCTCCTTTGGCATTCTGTCTATGAGCTTCTCCGTCACCTTGATGAAGTTTTGGATTTGCTGCTGAATGGGCCATACACTGTTCAGGTCAAGCTTTTCGTCTTCGAGAGATTTCACAATATCTAGTGCGTTTATTGGAACAGGCTTGTCTCTTGTTTTCCATAGATTCTCCAACAGCAGCAACTTCTCAATATCTTGAATAAATAGTTTCTTCAGTATTTCTGGTATTCTTTCCTTCTGTTTTGCGGTAATTATGTTTTGCAGCTCTTGAAGCTCGTTCGTTTCTTGTTTAATTCTTTTGATTTCTTCAGGATCAGTGGTTCCCCAGTCTTTGTTGGGATCATCCATATTGTCTCCCGCATTTTCTGCAGCAAACAATTGGCTAAACAAGAAATTTTTTGCCCAGACAATGCAATGAATTGGCTGAGATGGTGTGGATCTGATTGTGCACACGGGGAAAGTCTTTGGGGTCTCCTTTTTGGTGCAATCAAAACATTCAGTTTTTCCAGGTATAATCGGTTGAATATAACCATCAAACCCGGCCGTGCCGGATTCCAGCAAAGGTGTCAGGATGAATTGTGATATTTTGTTAACATACCGTCTAGCAGCCAAATTGTCCAATGCATTAAAAATAATGTCAAATTGCTCAAACCAATGCAAGGGGAACTGTGTCGAGTCCATGATGTTGCCTTGGTAGGGAACAATCTTGGAGTTGCTGAAGTGTTTTACAGCATTCACAGCAGTGGTGGATTTTGGCTTTTTGATATCACGTTGTCTGAACAAGAATTGTCTGTTAAGGTTAGACAAATCAATGGTATCTAAATCAACAATGTGTATCTCACCAAAGTCCATAAGGATCAGATCTTTCAGCAATTCTGAACCTATACCTCCAGCACCGACCAGCAAGCATTTGGTGTTGCGTATTTTCTCATAATTCTCCTGACCTAAGATTTTGACAATGTTTGTTTCTCTGGGCATTGCTTCTAGGTGGTAAGGTGGTCTATTAATGTAAGATCAATCCGATAACAAGTCTCTTTTGGCTGAACATGGAAACGTTAAATGTGGAAGCTTTCGATTTTTCACTTTTTTTCGCTTTATTTTGTACTAATTCATCTTCAAAAATACGCACTGCTAGTAGTATTTGAAGTGGCCATAGTCCAAATCGTTGTAATGAATATGTATTTCCTACTTTCGTATCTATAAACAGAAACTATACTTAATCAATTTGCTGCTTGAAGGAGCAGGCATTGATATATGCATATCTATATGGTCGAGAAAACATCTGCGATCCTTTCTGATAGATTTTTGGTGATCTTTTTGTTTCCTGGGATGTTGCCCAGTTTATGATAGAGCAGTTCTTTCGCCTCTATTTCAGACTTACAGTTACGGTACGCTGTGAGCAGGTGACTCAATGTCGGAAAAACTGATTGGATGGCGATGGCTTTCTCAAGTGACACACCCTTGACGTACAACAAAATCTGTATTGTCAGTTCCGCTACGGTTCTCAATTCGTTCTTGCTCATGATTTCCTGGAAGCATTCAAATGTGTGGCAACATTCTATGTTCGATTTTTTGCTGAATTCTAGCTGGAATCTCATCAGCAGTTGTTTGTACTCCACCTTATTGTTAACTGTCTTGGGAAAAATTACCAACAATTCTTTATCAGCATAAAACCGCTCGATGACACAGTTTAGGGCATTAAGTTTTTCTACCGTTTGTTCGGAATTTGCTGTTCGTATAACCCCAAACATATAGTAAGTCAATATTACCCAAAGCGAAGTTCTTAACGCCTCGCCCATATTCCCTACAGAACCGCCCATGGTCTCTTCGATCAGATAGTACTTGTGAGCGCAACCAGAATTCTCCAATCTGTTCTTCTGCTCCATGAACCTGTTGTCGCGAATACTGAGGGCCAGGTCATCTAATCTTTTCCTTTCGATAATAGTATTCAAAATGCACAAGCATCCAGTTTTCTTGTTTTTAGCCACCCAAACAATGTCACCTAGAGAGAGTTGTCGTATATCTGTCTTCAGACCCTTCCGTGCCAGAGCTTTCGCGAAGAAGTCACGGTCCGTTTGAGATTTTATTTCGCGACGATCAACAATTGGGTATACCTCGTATGAACCCATTGTCCAAAGTTCATAACTCACCCCCTCAAATTTTTTACGTGGGTTCCTTTCATGCGACGAAGAGAACAGTTCGTTTCCCGTCTCCCTCAAATCAGTATTTGAACTCGCCGGTGGTGCCGCTAATTTGGAGCCTCTCGGTGTGCTAGTGGTTTGGAAAGTGGTATCCAAAAACGACATGCTACTCTTGTCTCGACTCTTTATCTGTATTTGACTATGAGCCTTGATTAGGTCACTTAGGTTGGCAGTCTCCTCAGGTTCTTCAAAAAAGGAATCATTTGCCTTGGCAGTCGTCCCTTCGTCGATATTCTTCATTGCAATGTCATCGGCAGCTTGTAGCATTTTCGCCAACTCAACCCCAAGATCAGTTAGAAAGTATCTCTTGGGTCTGCCCTCCTCTGCCACCAAGTCATGGTTTTTCAAAGAAGCGATGGAAGACCAAGCGCCGTAAAATTCCTTTGTAGAATGGTTGGGAACCATACTTGAGTCGCTGTATTTCTGGCCAACCTCTACTATATCCTCTTTGGAGACTGCGCGATTAACTGCTCTCAGTTCCAGCAGGGCGAGCATGATTGCGTAGCCACCGGATCGTCTCTTCGGGATGTACCTTCTTTTCGGCTTTTTCTTTTGCCCATTTTGCTCGGTATCATCTGTCCTCAGTTGGGTTCTGCTTCTTTTCGTTGTGGTGCCTGTTTCCTTGGGTTTGCTCGCAGGTGGTGGTTCGATGTTCAACTGTTTGCAATGCTCGTTTAACTTAGCTTCCAAACGTTTTATGATTGTATCACCAATCCCCTTGACTTTCTTCAAGTCCCTAGCGTAGTAGAACACCCCCTCTGCTTGCTGTAAGTTTTTATGAGCCTTTTGGTACGTCAAGCTGAGTTGCTCTTGTTTGGAGGACAACGAATCCTGCAAATCCTTTAACAGCTTCAGGTACAAGTCTTTGAGATCGGGGGGTAGACTCATATCTGCGATTGCATAACAATTACTTGCACCTCTAGTGGCCTTATGATTCGTTTTAAATGGTTCGCTGAATTTTATGAAAACAAGGAAGCTCTAAAACAGACGTATATATATTTTTTGAGATACTCAGAGCAGCAGTACCGGTGGAACCCCGGACACAATAAGGTATGTGTGAAGTCACGTAGGTGTTAGGAAATTATCAACTTTTCAAGTTATATAAATGGTAAATGAAATATATTAAAATATAGTATAACAGTTAAACATGAGATATACAATAGACTACAAACAAATGGTAAATAAGAGCATCGGGTTACGAGGACCTATTACTTACAACTTGTCGTAGTATTCTTGCCAGCCTGGGACTTCCTCCTTCATACCGTGTCTCTTACGGGCGGCTAGGACAATCTCACCAGCCTTGGTGGTTGGGTCCAATGGGTCAGAAGAGATAGTGGCCCAGTGGTCGAACACCATCTGTGGGAAAGCTTGACCACCAGTGGCTTGTCTCAATTCACCGGTGAAACCGAAGGATTCGTTGACTGGCAAGTAGGCCTTGACAGTGAACAATGGGGTACCTGGTCTCTGTTCCTCGGAGACGACTTGACCTCTCTTCTTGTTCAAGACGGAGTAAATACCACCGACGGCTTGTTCTGGACATTGAATTTCGACCAAGAAGACGGGTTCTTGGATTCTTGGTTCAGCCAACAAGAAACCGGCGTAAGTGGCTCTTCTCATGGTTGGGATGATTTGACCACCACCTCTGTGGATGGCATCGGCGTGTAGGGTGACATCCAAGATGTTGACTCTGACGGATCTCATTTGTTCACCGAAAATTGGACCTTCCTTGGTAGCCCATTGGAAGGCGGCAACGACGGAGTCCTTGATTTCGTGCAAGTATTGGACAGCCTTGGTCTGGTCGACGACCAGGTTTGGACCGTTACCGTCTGGACCGAAACACCAGATCTTTCTGGCGTCGGTGACATCCCAGTTGTAGTCATCGGCCATGACTCTAGCTCTGGCCTTGAAATCGTCTCTTGGGTTGATCTTACCGCTTTCGATAGCTAAAGAGACTTCTTCGTCCATTGGCTCGGCCTTCAAGTAAATTCTGTTATGCTTGTTTGGAGACTTCGATAGGGCGGTCTGGGAGGACTCGGCCTCGACGGTTTCTCTGTAGGCGACGACTGGAGGGGAGATTCTTAGAGGAACACCGGCGTGGTCGTTTTCCAAATCGGACAAACAAATTTCCAAATGCAATTCACCGGTACCAGCGACAATGTGTTCACCGGATTCAGACATGTAAGTCAAGACACAAGGGTCAGACTTGGACAATCTCTTCAAACCTTCGACCAACTTTGGCAAGTCGTTGGCGTTCTTGACTTCGACGGCGACTTGGACAACTGGGGAGACGGAGAACTTCATGACCTTCATGTTGTGAGCGGTCTCAGAAGTGGTCAAAGTACCGGTCTTCAACAAGAATTGATCGATACCGACCAAACCGATAATGTTACCGGCTGGACAGTCGTCGATTGGTTCAGTCTTGGAACCCATCATCATGACGACTCTTTGGACGGCCTTGATGAACAAGTCCTCCTTCTTACCTGGGACGTAGTTTGGACCTTGGATTCTGACTTTTTGACCGGATCTGACGGTACCGGCGAAAACTCTACCGAAGGCGTAGAATCTACCCTTATCGGAGGTTGGCACCATCTTGGAGACGTACAACATCAAGTCGGCGGTTGGGTCACACTTCTTGATGGCGATACAGTTGGCATCGTCAGCTGGACCTTCGTACAATTGCTCGGCTCTGTAAGCTTGGGCAGTGACTGGAGATGGCAAGTGCATGACGATCATTTCCAATAGAGCGTCGGCAGCTGGCAAGAACTTTCTCATGACGACCTTCAACAAGGCCTTACCTTCCAAGTCCTTTTCGTCGGCCTTCAAGTTGATTTCCAACTTTTCTAGCAAGACTGGGATTTCGTCCTTCTTGAAGTTCATGATAGCAGCGAAGAGTCTGAAGATAGGGTCCAAGACGAACATGTTGAAGGCTCTCTCCAAGGGCTTACCGTCGGTGTCGGTTTCCTTGTTGGTCCACTTCTTCGTCTTTGGGTTGAAGAAGGAGTCCCCCCACAATCTTTCCATCATCTTGCTCTTGTCAACACCGAACTTCTTGGCGTATCTGTTGGCGAATTGACGGATGGTGAAGGCCCACCCGTGCAAACCGGAACCGAAGGCAACGGTACCTTGGGATGGGTAAACTTGAACGTCACCCAAGACCTCATCAGCGTAAGTGGAGATGATGACGTTAATGGATTCGACGGTTCTGGAGAAAGTTTGGTACAAATCTTCCTTGGAGACTTGCAATTCCAAAAGAGCTCTGTCGACTTTGTTGACACAGACGACTGGCTTGATTCTTTCACCAAGAGCTTGTCTCAACACGGTTTCAGTTTGCACACAGACACCTTCGACGGTGTCGACGACAACTAGGGCACCGTCAGTGACTCTCAAAGCGGCGGTGACTTCAGAGGAGAAGTCGACGTGACCTGGCGAGTCGATCAAGTTGATCAAGAAGGAGTTACCCTCGGACTTCTGCTTGATGTCCTTGACGTCTTCGTCACTCATTTCAGTGAACAGAGAGATGGCAGTGGACTTGATGGTGATACCTCTTTCCTGTTCATCCTTTCTGGTGTCCATGAAACGGGCTTCACCAGCTTTAGCAGCGGAGATAATACCGGCTTTTTGGACCAAAGAATCAGTCAAAGTAGACTTACCGTGATCGACATGGGCAATGACGGACATGTTACGCACATTGGTAACGTGGTCCATAAGACCACGCATTTGGTCAACAGTGAAGGCAACCATACTTGACTGGAGTTGTTTGGTTGTTGTATCACCGAGTTAAGAAAGGAATTGAGAGAAGATGAGATGAGAACAGAAACAGAAGAAACCCAAGCAACAAGAAGACAAGACAAGAGTGTGTTATATATATAAACGACTGGAAGGAAGTGAGACCAAGGTAGAAAAGAAACTGTATATATATAAAGTGAAAAATTTTGTTCTCTCCCATTGAGATCTTGTGCATCTACTGCGAGCGAGAGAGAGAGAGAGCGAGGGCAGCGAACGGGAAAAAAAATTTTTTCGCTCCGTCTTTCTGCTGCCAACGAAGGGTTGTCACACTGGACGACCCGCTCCCCTCCCACGCATACTGTTGTAGCCCTGTGTCAAAATGTCTATCGTCCCCTTGTGGTAGCCACGCCACTCTTTCCCCCCCCACCCCGTGCCAGCGAGGGAACTGCAGGCTGCGCCAGCCCAGCCCAGCCCCCCCCCCAGACAGAAACGGCAAGCGGAAGGGAGCCAGGCAGAACCTTCCCCACCCTGCCGCCTGCCGAAAAAAACAACAAAACACTGCGTCTGCGAAACTCCCAGCACGCGATGCGGCCCAGAAACACCCCACCCACGCAAACAACCCGAACAGAAGCAAGAAAGAAAACGAGTTGGAACCACAAACCGGGTAACGCACCCGCGCCCGCTGCCCGCCCGGGACAGCAGCCACCCACGCACCGCCCCCACGCCGCAACTTCCGGTTTCCCGCACTGAAACGCACGCACAGCGCCGCCCGGGAACCGGACCGCACGTCCAGATCTCGTCGAGACAGCAGCGACGCAGCGACAGCAGAGACAGCAGACACGCGTAGTCACGCCGTTTCCTTCCCGCTCTTGTTCCCTCTACAGACACCGCTGCATGCGCGCAGTGCTTAGCTAAAAAGATGCAGAATGGAAAACACAATATGCCGGGAGAGAAAGTGGAGATGCGCAGGTCGGGGACAGACGTCTCGATGAGTTGAGTTTCGAGGCGGGCCGTCCAAGTACCCCAAGATTATATAAGTCCCTGGTTTGTCGCATGGCTTTCGCTGTTCTCGACCTCTGTTCCCGCGTGGGTAATATATCCTTTTCTACACTTGCAAGCCTTGAAAACAGTGTACACTTTACATCTTATATAATAGAGTATAATATATTCATCACTTACGCTAGAAATGAGCACGTCGTCATCTATACAAAAGACCAACACGATCGAGAAGGACCGCGTGCAGAACACGGTGGTGTCCGAGGACAGTGCCAGAAATGTCGAAACGGTACTGTTTGATCAGGATTACATCACTTTGGGCGGGCGCACTTACAGGAGGGACGACTTGCTGAACGCACTGGGACCACAGCACGCGGCAGAGGCGTACCCGCAGTCCAACACACACAAGAAGTTGGGGAACCCGATCCCTCTCGGGTTCGCTTCGTTCTCCCTCTCCTGTCTGACTCTGTCGCTGTGCAGCGCAAACGTCCGCGGTGTCACAAACGTTAAATTGCTCATCTCGTTGTTCATGTTCTTCGGGGGGGCCATCGAGTTGTTCGCAGGGTTGCTATGTTTCGTCACGGGGGACACGTACGCAATGACCGTGTTCAGTTCGTTCGGTGGGTTTTGGATCTCGTGGGGGTGCATCAACACAGACCAGTTCCACTCAATTTCCGCCTACAGTGACGATCCAGAGATGCTGAATAATGTCGTTGGGTTTTTCCTTGCTGGGTGGACAGTGTTCACTTTCTTGATGCTTATGTGCTCGCTGAAGACTTCGTGGGGGTTGTTCCTACTGTTGACGTTTCTGGATTTGACCTTCTTGATGCTCTGCATAGGAAGCTTCATCGATAACAACAACGTGAAAATGGCAGGTGGGTATTTCGGTATCCTGGCAAGTGTCTGTGGTTGGTACTGTCTGTACTTTTGCGTCGTCACGCCAGAAAACTCATACTTCCACATCAAACCGGCAATGATGCCAAATTCACCTGTGTAGGCGGTGGACAATTAGAGGAATTTCATCTTTGGGGTGAAGGATAATGGGTGTTTGCATCTTTCGTTTCTCGCGCCGTGGCCCTTATATCATCAGCATTCTTTTTTTTTTTTTTTCCCTTTCGTTACTGGCCCAACGATCCTTACCAAAATCATCTACATCTCTCCATCGGGGCAAACGTCCCTGTATAGCCGATAAATAAAATAAAAACTGTATACTACTCATCAACTTTTTGTTACCATTCAACGACATGTTTGCAATAAATGGGAATTCATGAATTTCATCTTAATCATCGTATTTATGTGACAGCCTTACACCAAAATGTAAAAATAAAAGGAAAACAAAAAAGAAGATTGAAAACTGTACTTTATACTTTCCACTGTCATCTTATGAGATACGATCCATCCGCGGTCCCTGTCCCCTGATTGATGTCACATCTCGAACACATAGCGACTTTCCTCGATGAAGAAGTGACAAGAATAACAGACCCAGCCACGACTCCCACCGGGGTACCACCTGACATCGTCGATCTAGTCAACGCAGAGATCGCCAGACGCAGGGCAGATAAGACGGACACGACAGCAAGGGACTTTGTAGCACGCAAAGTGTATCAGATAGCACACCGCAAGAAATTGACTCTTTTCAAGTCCATATTGCACGATATAGAAACCAACAACGCACTCAAGAAGACAGAGATCGGTGACTCCATCGGGGCCATTAGCACGTCCAACTTGAAAACACTCATAGAAGATATATACAAACTACCAAACCTGACAGAGGTCAATACAACGGGTACACAGGAAATACAATCACTCAGAGAGTACTTGGTTCTGCGCAAGGAATTGATGGCCCAATGCGCGGCGATTGAAATTGGGGAAACCAAATTGAGAGAGTTGCGGGAGCAAAATGGGGAAGTAGAGTTATTGCGGAGGTCAATCTTGGAGACCACGGGCTCTGATGATATTGTTCAATACCTGAAAACGTACCATTCCAAACTTGTGATAGAGCTGAAGGAATTGACTTTGACACTGGAGGAGAAAATCAAATCCTCGAGTCAATCCCCGGCTCAGCTAGAGACCCTGCGAACGATTTTAAAGGAATTGCAAGATTGACTCCCACGGCATATTTTCAGCGCTTAGACGGTACTTCTAATTCATTTTAAAGTCAACTAGTGTATTATATACATATTCATTTTATTTCAGATAAACATATATAAGTGATGCGTACAGCGAATAACTGACCAAATAAAAAAAAAACAGTAGAAATGGGATAACGAATTGAATAAAAAATGCAAATACATTCTATACTTGAATACTAACTCCCTTAGTCGAACAAACCGAATCCCATGTCGTCATCGGATTCTTCCTTGGCTTCCTCTTCCTTTTCTTCTGCGGCTTCAGCAGCACCACCGGCAGCGGCACCAGAGGCACCACCAGCAGAGGCGACACCACCAGCTGGGACAGAAGCGAACTTCTGGGCACCGGCAGCGATGATCTCGTCCAAAGAACCCTTACCTTCCAAAGAAGAAAGCAAAGCGGTGATTCTGGCTTCATCAGCTTCGACACCGACAGCTTCGATGACGGTCTTGATGTCAGCAGCAGATGGGGATTGGTTACCACCCTGGTTCAATAGTAGGTAAGCGGCTAGGTACTTCATTGTTCTTGGGGTTCTTGAAATAATCAATTTAAGCTAACAGCAGACTATTCCTTGGGGGGGTCTAACAGATGGGAACAAACTGAAAGTGAAAGTAGTGCAAGCAAGAAACAGTTTTCCATAGAAGAAAGTAAAAATATGTTTAATGAACAAAAAATCTTGAAATTTGAAATTTGAAAAAAAAAAAAAGTTTTTTTTTTGCGTCGATTTTTTTTGATTCAAAAGTTGTTTCTGTCGCTTTAGACGGCGTTCTGAAACGTGTGCGAAACTACTGGAACTATATACTGCCATTTTTTCTGCTGGAGGCGGGAATCGAACCGCTGTTCGCCGTTAAACCCTCACGTGACTCTTGATTTCGTGATTCGCTGGGGTTTTCGAGTATATGGCACCATGACTTTCTGGAGAAAGCATTGACGGCGACACATACCGACTCTGTTTTGGCGTCGAGAGGTAACAACATTGCTCCCTATTGTCCTTTTGATTAAGTAATACCTGAGAGAATCACGTACAGAGAAAAAATAATACGTTAAAAATTGAAAAATTTAGTGGAATCTGTGATTAGATAATCTAATAAGCTGAGTATTCAATAGTGAGTCAGCACCATGTAGATTTATATATACACACACTGGTTTGTATTCCGGCGCGTAGATATTTTGGCTGCTATATTATACTGTTGGACAGGTTACAGAAGATATCTGTTTGAACGCAACCGCTTGTCATGGTCGAAGAACACTCGATAAATAATGAGAATTCGGCGCTCAAGGATATCATGAACGGGTCCATAGCCGGTGCCATCGGGAAGTTTATAGAGTACCCGTTTGACACAGTGAAAGTCAGACTACAGACACAGGGGTCGAGTGTCTTCCCTACTACTTGGTCTTGTATCAGATACACGTATAGGAACGAGGGTGTTTGGAATGGGTTCTTCCAAGGCATAGGGTCTCCGCTTTTCGGCGCCGCTCTCGAGAATGCAACGCTGTTTGTCTCTTATAACCAGACATCGAAACTGCTGGATAAATATTGCAAAGTATCTGAGCTTAATAACATATTGGTTTCAGGTGCAGTCGCTGGGTCCTTCGCCTCCTTTGTTCTGACGCCCGTGGAGCTGATCAAGTGTAAATTGCAGGTTGCCAACTTGGAAAACCAGATACCGGGGAAAGCCAAGCAGAACACAAAGATCATCCCCACACTATTGTCCGTGATCAGAGGGAAAGGTGTGCTGGGTCTGTGGCAGGGCCAATCGTCCACGTTCATCAGAGAATCCCTAGGCGGTGTCGCATGGTTTGCAACTTACGAGCTGATGAAGAAGTCGTTTAAGAAGAGACATCCAGGGGAAGACAACAAGACATGGGAGCTGCTCGCGAGTGGTGCTAGTGCGGGTCTTGCATTCAACGCTAGTATATTCCCAGCAGACACCGTCAAGTCGATAATGCAAACAGAGCACATCTCTTTAGTCAACGCCGTTAAAAAAGTGTTCTCCAAGTATGGAGTCACCGGCTTCTACCGCGGGCTCGGGATAACGTTGATCAGAGCTGTTCCAGCCAATGCGGCTGTATTCTACACCTACGAGACATTATCTAAAGCATGAGCACGTTTCTCCACCCGTATACCACTGCATTTTATGTCTATATCCTGTATACTATACTACTCATCGATAAAACTGCATGAACCCAAAAACTTGATGAAGTGAGAAAAAAGATAAAGGAAAGGAAAGGAAAGGGAGAAGCAAAAAAAGGTCGAACATGTTCTTTAAAGAACAAATGGTACCTGAGAGTGGTGGATACAACTACCTTTTAAGAACCCATAACGATCAATACAATCGATAAATCATGGATTCTTTGAACCCGTTCAAGAACGTTGGGTATGTTTTACAGTCTTTTTTCTCCTGTTGCGTGTTTCTGAAATAGTGGAATAGATCACTAACAAACTTTACACAGTAAGAGTATCTTGTACGTTTCTGTAGCAGGGATTCTATCCATCTACATCTCAAAAAGTATTATCCGAAGAAGGAGGGAGGCCAAATTTCAACCTAATGCGAAGAAGGCTGCTGATGAACACGAAAGAAACAACAATACATACTACGATAATCTGGCACAAGTGAAACCGGGGTTCCCACTACCGAAGGAAGACGGTAGTGTACCGGAAAGGAAGAGCAAGTATGAATCTGGCGGAATCAGCGCCGTAAGTAGGAAAAGGGGCGATAAACTTGGGTTTTGGGACAGAAGAAGGGATGACGATTGATGGTTGCATTGTAAATCCAGCCCAGTCAGCAAGCCTATGAAAAGCCTCCTAACCAGTATTTGTAAATAGAACCAGGAGCCGATGTAAACGATAAATGATTCAACAGGGCTACAATATATTTTTGTTAAATAAAGATATTATATTAATTAAACACTAGTCTTCGAATGTTAAAGAGATTGACCGGACAGTTCCTCGACAAAACGAATACAATAAAGAAAATCATTTCTTCTCCTCAAAATAGTCGGCCATCTCTTTGTCCAAATCTTCTAGACTCTTCTTAGCTGGTTTAGCCTTTTTCTGCTGTTTTTGCTTCTTGGCAGCGGCTGCCTTCTTGTTTGGAGCGTTCACTTTCTGGACCTTAGGCTTGTTTTGGACAACATTCATTCTTCTGGAAAGTGGGGTTCTCAATGGCAAGGCCTGGATTCTTCTTGACAAGTCCTGGCTTTGCATAGTTGGACTGACAATCAAGTTCAACCTTAATCTGGATCTACCATTGTCGATAGGAGCATTGTCGAACTTGGTGACTGCCCTCCGGGCTAATTCAGCGTTTCTGAATGTGATGTTGGCCATACCTGTGGACAAACCCCTTTCATTGTAACTTAGCAAAACACCTGAAACACCACCGATGTGAGTAGCAAAAAATTCCTGTAAAACAAAACGATTGGAAAAAAATAAAAATAAAAACTGTTAGTGACTCCGAGAAAATTCAACTGGATGAAAATAAAAAAAAAAATACGTTATGCTCAACCATAACTGCAACAAAAAATCTTGTAATGGAAGGTGAAACAAACTTTTTCGTGGAACACCGTTATGATTTCTTTCTACGACAAGAAAGATCCAACTGTTCTCCAAAAACTCCTGCTCCGTATGCAATACGGCGAGACAGTTGATCAAAAAGTTCTCTGATGGCCAGAGATTCGACAAGGTTTCATTAGGCAATGGATAAAGATTTCACAACTCTTGGCATCCAAAAAAAAGGAATACCAAAAAGAGATGGCATAAAAAAGCAGATCCTATTCGATAGTACACTTCATCTCATTGTGTGACTGCAATATTCTGGAGGTTAATTTTCCAACTCAAAAAGAGATGGAACGAGTTCCATAGTGTATTATGATCATCTCCCTCAAGTTAAAAGATAACAAAACTAATTGCTCCTTTATTGATCAATAATGGCACTATGAATAAAAAAGAACCAAAAAAAACGCACAATAACCCTCAACAGAAGCCACACAAATCACAAATGATACTATTTTTTATTCTTGCATGAGAACGTAAAAACATGACGACACATGCCCATAAATGGCACTGTCATTGATGATATTCCTATCGAAAATAAAGGTAAGGAAGGAAAACCCTTTCCGAACCATCCATAAATTCCCAGTCTGTCGAATCCCGCCTGAAACTTCTCCACAGCGAAACGCCACTTGGTAGCGACACTGTATTGAGAAGTATGATGAAAAAATCCAACAAATTAATTGTTCCATCTGGTTTAAACTGCATCCATAAAAAGTTACAGTTGAAACCCATATAGACTTAATGCACTTTGGTTATCATTGAGCACAAAATATACCTATCGCAACATACTCTGACAGCGTCTTGTTTGATGTCTCTTGGCAAACCCTCGACATTGACCTTAACAGCGCCAGAACCGCTCGCAACTTTGGCGACTCTGGCAATAGCGTTCGCTGGTGCTCTAACGTTCCTAGGAACAGCACGGCCAACGGCACCACGACGGTTAACGTTGACTTGTTTAGTGGCCCTCTTTGGACCATTAGCGCGAGCACCGCCGCTACGAGAAGTAGCTCTGTTTGGTCTCTTGCCAATAATTTCGTCTAGGGATTGATCTAAGTTTGCAGACATCGTTTATAGAGGGAGAATTTGTTATAAAGTTATGTTTTGAAATAAAACAAACTCTTTGGTTAGTTCTTTTTTGGAAGGATAAGTAGGGAAAACTTTAAAAAGGGTAAACCTATGAAGTCTTGTCCTTTCTTTTGTCGCTTACCACTCTCGAAACAACGGCAGAGGGAGAACATTTTCTGTAAGAAAACGGGAAATTTTCCTGAAAATTTGCTGTCCTTTTATACTTGAAATTTTTTGTTCTCTTTCCTTTCTTTTTTTTACCGCATTCGGTAAACGAATTGGGAAAAATAGCGGTGATTCCATTCTTTTAACGCTGTATACAATTTATAATAACCATGTATAAACTTATATAGATGTAGCTGGGGACCTCCCGTTTAATGAAGCGTTTCCAACTTATCTTACTCAGGCATCGTAGCAGCCGTCGAAGAACTCGAATTCGAAGTTTACGCATTTCACGAACATTTTTTCGACGGTATCGACAGGGAATTTGTTCACCTCACTCTTTAGAAAGTCGACCCATTCGATGAAGTGCTGGCCGTCATGTAGATCAATCCATGTCTGGTATTTCCAGTGGAGGCCCTCCTTTCTGGGGAGATCATGTGCCCATTTTAGGTAGACGTCCTCCAGAACCCAGAGGAACGTGATGTACTCCGCGTAGGTTGTTGTTGTGGATTTCAACATCTCGTTCAAGAAGTTTACGTATGGGGCGATACGGTCCAATTTTTCCGTCTCGAACTTGGTCTTTTCTGCAGAAGTCACGGAGGGCGACAGAAGTTCCAACACGTCTCTAAAGTATGTGTTTTCATCAGAGGCAAAAAACCCGATTTTTTTGGCCAGAGTGATTAAGGGGTCTAGTTCTGGAGCCAGAGATGTAATCTTACAGATCAACCTCAAACTTTCCTCGAAAAATTGGACATCTTGCGCCAAGTACACAAACAATTGACGGTCGGATAGTGTGCCCTGGCATAATTGTTTTGTCAATTCGTGCTCGGTAGCACTTTTGTACAAATCTGGGTGTCTGGCGATCAATTCGTCCGTAGTACAAGTCATATGTTATGTTATTTTCTGCTTGATGTTCTGGAACAATGCTACAGAGTACTGATCAGAGTAGTTAAAACAAGAGAAAGAGACAGAGAGAACTGAAACTTCAATTTATATTCGTTTTTCGCTTTCTCGCTCTCCTGTACCTAACCCATGCAATTTTAGTTTTTTTTGGTTTCAAGGAAGTCATAAGAGCTACGATGTAGGCATTTAAAGCATAAACGACGTACAGTAACCTGCGCATTACCTTCCTAGAAGGAAACTGGAGAATACATGCCTGTGGAACGGATCCATGACAGTTTTTTTAATAAACATCACTGAGATCTTTTAACAGCCGTTATGAAACGAAACAGGTGGACACGGACATATCAGTTCATTTCCGGACAGAAAGACAGTGCAATGGTTTTAAAAAACAACATATGACCTACATGTTATATAAAAAAAGATCTGTTGGTACAGGGAGGTACTCCAGGGAAGATTTTATTCTTGGCGGGCTAGAGCAAAACCCAATTGTCCCGGTTTCTCAAAACCGGCCTTTAATTCCAAGGAGGGGATTTCGTAATCGCCGAAGTTCTGCTTACGGTATGGAATGGGATTGGCAGTTTCGATAGTATCCAACTTTTCAAACCATTCGTTAGTGGTCTCGTCAAACTTGTCCTCATTAGCACTATCGGTCCGATAAGTTATATGCGAAGGCATAGCGGTCATCCCAATGTAGTGCAAAACACCGTGTGTAATGGGGAACAAAAGGTCTTCTATAGGTCCGTTAATACCCCGCGCACTGTAGTGCGAAACCCATCCACCGACCGTGACGGCTAAAATTGCTCGCTTCCCGGCAAGCATTCCCTCCCCATAACGATCCCCCCATCTTTTATCAGAATGTTCACCTACACCATAACCAAACCCGCAAGAAAACACCCTTTCGATCCAGCCTTTCATGATGGCAGGCATGGAGAACCACCACAATGGGAATTGGAAAACGACCAAATCAGCCCATTTCAAATTCTCTTGAGCTTTCTTTACATCCGCAGTTAACTTGTCCTCTTTGTTTGCCAAAAAGGATGCTGTAGCGACTTGCAGCCTTTCTTCTGGATTATGATTCAAAAAATCGGAAGCATCGACAATGGCTTTGAAGTTTTCTTGATACAGATCTGAAACACGTACCTCATTTCCACGGGACTCCAAATGCTTGACAGTTGCATTTAAAAAGGACCCATTGAATGATTTTGATTCTGGATGTGCGTAGACAATAAAAACTTTCATATTCAACTATTTTATTACTTAAAGTTGTATATCTTTTTGTATTCTTTTTATAGGAGAATCGATATCGAAGCAATTACCTTTTCCAATTATTTGTACAGCCCATTCCCTTTTATATCGTTGTTGCTCCATTCAATTGGCTTTGCCACGTCCTTTGTCACCAGCTCACAATTCATCCATTTACTGACACCACTTGAACCGCCTTTTTGATTCTAATGTCAGCAATAACCGTTTTGGGCTCAAAAATTTCACGGATCCGAATTTTTTCCCGTGTTTTCGGAGCCGAAAGTAGTCTTTGTCAGTATGGATGTTTTACGCCCAGAGGATCAAACGATGATTACCAAACCCACAAGAGTCAACCGAATATTGCGAGTATCATCTTCGGAACCGCAATGTTTTCAGAAGACGCTTGTTGAGTAATAGTAAAATACCAACTTTTCTCCCGTAACTCGGAATCGTCTATGATTAGGTAATGTACCTCAGTTGAAATACGCTTTTTTAGTGCGGTGTTACTTCGAGGTCACAGCACCGACATAACTGTTAAGCAGGTGCAAAAGTATACAGGGTGGTACCCTTACGTTAGGAAGTAGGGTTTATACCTATCTTGCATAAGTGAACCTCACAACAGCAATACACCTGCGTTCATAATGCACGGTAAGTGAACGAGGTCGATACAATTTGGTTAAATCTCTCAACCAGATTGGAAATAGAATTCGCACCTTTACATATGTATATATCAATTTGCATAAATTGGACCAACTTTTTTTCCCTTAAGCATCGTAACAACCATCAAAGAAATCAAATTCAAAGTTAACACATTTGACAAACATTTTCTCAACAACATCAACAGGGAACTTGTCAACCTCATCTCTCAGAAAATCGACCCACTCAATAAAATGCTGGCCGTCGTGGAGGTCAATCCAGGTCTGGTGTTTCCAGTGCAATCCATCCTTCTTTGGAAGGTCGTGCGCCCATTTCAAGTATACGTCCTCAGCAACCCACAAATACGTGACATATTCCGCGTAACTCATCGTGGATGACTCCAGCATCTCAGTGAGGAAGTCAACGTATGGAGCGATACGATCCAACCGTTCTGTTTCAAATTTGGTCTTTTCTGCAGGGGTCACTGAGCTTGATAACAATTCTAATGCATCTCTGAAGTATGTGTTTTCATCAGAGGCAAAAAATCCTATCTTCTTCGCAAGTGCGATCAATGAATCAACGGCTGGAGCCGCTGAAGTGATTTTACAGATCAGCCTCAATCCTGTTTCAAAAAACTGTACGTCTTGCGCTAAGTAAACAAACAGGTTGCGGTCAGACAGAGTACCCTGACACAACTCCTTGGTCAATTGATGTTCAGTGGCCTTTTTATAGATCTCAGGGTGTCTCTGTTTCAAAATATCCGTAGTAGAGGACATATTTAATCGGTATCACAAATCCACTATGTGCTGCCAATAAAACAAAATAAAAGAAGAAAGTAGACGATCCTATTGGACTTTACACTCTGCCATTCATCCACCATTCTTTTATACGCCTATCAGACCTTCTAGAAATCGTACGATATCCTCGTATCTTGCACTTACCGTACAAATATAGGGAAGTCATTAGAGCTCTCAGAAAAAAAATTAGAATAAAGACGGGCGGAGAACAACAGAGATATTACACTATATTCTTCATGAATTCAGCCCTGCTGCGAACCATCTCTTGCATCTTGTACTGCGGAACCTCTACCTTTTCTATGGTATCTGACGGTACACTGACCAACCCCAACAATCTGCTTGAGACCTCATCCGTAGCTGACTTTGACTGTTCTCTGACACGGTCCAGAAGCAGATTGCATTGGGCATCGATAGCCATGAATTCCCCGTTCAAAATCCTCCCATCTTTCAATGTTACGTAGAGGGTATTCCCTATGTAGTCCCTTAATGTCAGATTCTCCATTTTTGAGGATGATGTCCGTTTCAATGTTGTATGTAGAACTACTAATTGAGTGCTGAATGTTCTTGATCTTAAATCAATTCCAATGTTTTTCAAAGTTTATTTTTTCTTACTTAAATAACTTAAGTACAATATGTAGAGGTAAACCATGAGGAAACAGCATTTTGCAAGTCCCTAGACGCTCGATCATTGCTTTACTTGCCTCACTTTTGCGGCCTCAACCATGTGTTTGAGCTGGTGTGGGTAATCCATCACACCCAGCTTCACTTCAATCATTTCAATAATATCACGGTTTTCCTCGTTCTTCAACTGGTTTAGCTTCAAAAGCAGTTTTGAAGTCGTTTCGATGGCGGTGCTTCTCGTGTACTTACCCTCAAAGTCACCAAAAGCAGCAAACAGCTTTGTCCAGTCCCAAGGCATGATGTCGTTGTATGATCTGGTGGGACCCAAGATTGCCCTCTCTACCGTGTACCCATTGTTATTCCATAACATGATTTCGATCGGAATCTGAAATCTGATCATAGAGGTTAGTTCTTGCACTGTCATCTGTGCAGCACCGTCACCTTCCAACAGGATTAGTCTGGGCTTGTAATTGTCACCAACCTCACCAAAGTTATTTATATGTTGGTTTGGATAATCCTGTAACGCAATACCTACCCCAACTGCCGCAGGCAAAGCGGTGCCAATGGATAAAAAGAATCCCTGGGACATGTATTTGACTTGTGGGGGCAGTACAATATCCCTCATGGCAAATTGAAAGGATCCTGTTTCACATACCACGATATCACCAGGGTTTAAATAGTCTGGGATCATTTTGGCTAGTTTGTTCTGGGTGATTGTACTGGCCTCGTCGTCATCATTACCGTCTTCTGGAGCTTTTATCTCCTCACTACAAAACTTTCTCACGGATGGGTCATAGGAGAACATGCATTCCTTTGGGTTTATCCGGTTAATCAATTCTTTCAGCACAAATACGAAATTAAGGCCTTTGAACAATCTTTCGGTACCATTCTCTGTATCCAAAAACCTGACGTATGTCGGATGCAACTCGACGACCTTACTGTTTGGCTTATACTTGAATGTGTAGTGACCATGGTTAATTTCGTTGATATCTAACCCAAAATTCAAAACAAGGTCACATTTGTGGAACCTATCAATCACCGTGCCGGCCCCTTCGTCACCGTTGTAAAGGCCCATATACCATGGGTTCGACTCATCGATAATGGACTTACCATTAACTGTGGTAAAGTTCCACATCTTCGTCAGCTGAATAAAATCGTTGAGCATCTTTGTCGCACCGTACCGATCAGTGAAAACATCGCCGACTAAACCGGGGTTCTTGCTCTGATAAATCCAGTCTGCTATCATCTGTGTAACTTCGATCACTGTCACCTCGTCTGGTGTCGCCAAGGAGGACTCTAAATCAATCACTGGTGTTACCAACAGGTTGGTAGTCTCCACGAGCTCATTGACAAAATCTACTGGGATAAAAATATAACCTGGCTTAGAGTACCTATAGATGTCTCTGATAACTTTGTCGATTTGATCGCAAGCTTGGTCTATATCTTCCAAATACTCAGCACTACAGCACACTCTATCCTTTACCATTTCATAGTATACCTTGTGGTTGGGGCGTTTAAAATTTGAATCGTGCAAACTGGGGACGAGATGGTGGATATTTTTGTTTTCGTGTTTTGCAGATGATTTAGCTACACCAACTATGTGCAACATTTTAACATTTTCTGCAAATGCCCCAGCAACACCATTCAGGGCACTCAATTCACCGACACCGTAAGTGGTAATCAAACATCCAATTTTATTCGAATACCTAGAAAACCCGTCTGCTGCATAAGCGGCGTTCAATTCGTTACAGGTCCCAATCCATCTCAAACCTTGTTCAACCAGGTCTCTTTCGTAGAGATGCTCCAACAGAGGTAAATTGAAGTCACCGGGGACACCAAATATGGACTTTGTACCGGCACTCAACACTCGTTGGAAGAGGTATTTCCCCAATGGGATCTTCTTCCCAACAGAAATATCGGAGATATGTTGCGTCTCCTTTGTCTTCTCACTAGCTAATTTATAAGTCACGGGTGACATTTTTTGTGTTGTATGTGTGAGTATTGATATTTCTTATTATACAAGTTCTCTTGTTTGTGAACTACTAGTCAGAAAAAAATGCAGAACAAAACAGAACAGACCGGTAATTGAACCGACTATATCATCAAAACAGCCTTACCTTCTCCCCCATATATATATCTTTTTGTTCATGAGTCTTTATGTGTGTATTCAGTCTGTTTCAGTTACTGTTCCGTGAATAACCGTGAATTACCGTGAATAACCGCGAACAACCGGTTTGATTCACTCCCCGCATTCCGGCAATTCACGGCAATTCACGGCTATTCACGGCTATTCACGGCTATTCACGGAGTATCCCAATCGGGGAAAGACAAAAAGAAGAAGTTCAATTTTTCATCACGTGATCCAAAAATAAAGGCTGATACATTGTATGAGGTGAACGAGGGACTTCACAATGAACAGTTTCAAGTAGTAACTCCGTAATCGTAGTCATGGTAGGGTATCTCAGTATTGCATACCCACAGTAACCACATTCGTCCTCTTTAGTAGTTGTGGTCAGTGGTATATTCCACTGGAGGAATTATAATTAAAAAGTACAGATGACGAAACTGTCTGGGTTGCAAAAGGAAGTGCTCGCTTTGTACAGAGGATGGATTAGGATGACGTACAGGAAACCAGTCGAAAACCGACCCCATTTTTTGAGTTACATACATGAGGAGTTTGGTAAATACAAGAACTTACCACGGAAGGACTTTACCACTGTGGAGCATCTACTACGTGTGGGGAATAAAAGGTTGAAAATGTATTCTAGTCCGGATTTGAAGGACGTTCATTAGCCCATAGTTCTTCTTCGGAGACAATCCTCTACAATATCTTTGTTTTCGCAGAGACTCCCCCAGAACCGTTTCATAATCCTCAAAGTCCATGCTTATAACCACTATATAACCTTGTATAAAAGCATAAATTCCATGGCAAAATTGCGTTCGTTCAAATCAGCAACGTCTCTTTCTCCTGTAACATCGTGTATGATACTAGGCGCAAACACAACAGCTAAATTGTGCAGATTCATTAAGTTGAACTTATCGTACAACGCCACCGTGTTCAAGTGTTTAATCAAAATCCTCAACAGCTCATAGTGTTCGACGGGTAGTCTGTCCATGAGCTCAATCATGTGGTCCTTCACAAACCGTATCAGGGCTATGTCATGGTCATCGCCACCTTGGGCCCCGTTCAGCGGGGCTGTCTTGATCAGATCGTTGTTCCTTACCAAAGAAATTAACGGTGTATAGATGTTCACAGAGATCACAGGATCCGGCAGCCGTCTTAAAAACCGCTTCAAGACGTTCGTGACGACATGAATATCGTCGTTCCGTTGTATATGTCCGCCCTCCTGGTACAATCTCCTTTCCAGCTCTTCTATCAAAGTGATCGACCCTGATTTACGGTATATACCCTCCGCTTCCAGATGATTCTTATCACTTTCGATAAAGTCAATGCATTCTTGGATGATCCAAGGAACCTTGTTTCCTTCTCTTTGACAGATATCCGCGAGCCCAATCCCGTATGCACTAATGTCTGAATTGGAGAGGCTGTGATCGCTCAAATTCATACCGTAGTGCCGATCCCTTGCAGGGATTTGCAAATCTTTACCGTTCCCACCGCTACCAAATATTTTCCAAAATTTGGGTTTGTTCGGCGTAGTTTGTAGTCCGCTGTTACCTACTGGTGTGGTGGTGATATTCGGCACAGACGACATCGGATTGAAGGGTGTGGGTTCATCGATTGGGGGTACGCCGCTTGAGTAACTTTTATCTCTTTCCAATTTCAAGTATGTAATTTCCTCCAGTAACGTTTGTTTGGTAAGTCTCAAATTTTCGATGTCAATGCTCAGTTGTTTCTTTGTGACCTCCATTGACTTCAGGTCCAATTTCAATTTCCTCCACGTCAACTCCGAACCCATACTCTCCTCATCTACGGCTTCTACACTATTCGCTTTCTGTCGATTCGAGGAGAGTACTGAGGAGTGCAAGGATCCTGAAGAGTTGTCCTTAGCAAAGGATCTCTCCCTCTTTGAATCATCCTCATCACTGTATGCCATTTTGAATACAGGTGTAGACGCCGTGTTGGACAATTGCTTGAACGTTGTCGAATTATCCAACGGTGGTGTTGTAAACATGGCCACTTTCGACGTGTAGTTGCCTTTATTCAAATCGGTCAGTGTACCCGTTGATATCTGATGCTTATGTGACAAAGGTAGAGTACCAAAATGTTTCCCGCCCTGTGGGTGGTTCAAACCATTGTATACTAGAGTATCGCTTTGGCCTCTTGTGGAGCGACGGAAGTCCGGTTGACTTGAATTGTTCTGTGGGATAGGATTCGATATGGTAATTGATGTCGGAGTGGCTGAGACGCCCCACCCTGAGTGTGTATCCGGTTTTGTGCCGCCATCTTTGAAACTTTTATGGGATATCGGAGGGGAAGACGGCATTTTCGGCGTCTTTGGTGTCGTGTGGTTTGAGGTCGAGCTCTTTTGTTTCCAGGGACTGAAAAAGTTCTTCGATTTCAGGGACAAAGACCTGCCCAGTTTCTTCTCCTTGACGACAGGGCGCAACGGTTTGGTATTATTGCCAGCAGGCTTTCCCTGGGTATTGCTATCACCCGTGAGGCTAGAGTCCATAGAGTTATTATTGATCGATCCCGGGCTGAAATTCAATGCAAGACCGTTTGCTATTGTAGAAGATGAAGGTAAAGTCATGCTGCTGGACAGAAATCCATTTTTAGTTTCCGTAGCCATTGGGCTGTTTAGGGGTAAATTGCTTACATGTTTATCGTCGGAACTGTGCTTCAACTCCGGAGTTTTCAACAGCGTGCTTGTATCTGGTAAATCTAGTGAAGTTGGTGCAGATGGGGTATCTTGACGGGCAAATGAATTGGAGGATGCAGTGTCCGGGAGTACCGGTCCCACCTTTGGAGAGCGTGGTGGAGTGATTGCAAAAGAAGCACTGCCCTGCTCGTCACCAGCCTCCTCTCCACTGAACCCGTCGTTCTCTAACGTGGAGTTCAGCATCGCATCCAGGGACACACTTCTGGCGTGGTTTCTGTGCGGGTCCTGTGTATTTTCAGCGGGCACCTTCAGTTGTTCATCCGTATCTGCAGTACCTATAGTACCTGTTATTGGTGCTGCCACTGCCGACACTGTACCGCTACGTGTTGAATTGGCCACAGTGTGTGCAGTTGATGTTTTTGCGTTACTTGCGCTGGAGAGCGATTTAGATTGTCTATGCGAGCTTGCCTTCCTCTGCGTGTGGTATTTATCCACTCCCTGCGGCCTCATCTCTGATCGTTTCGGCAACACCGCTGCAAACACGGAAGCCGAGGGTGACGTACTGACGTGCTGTTTCCCCATGGTTGTGCTGTTCTTTGCCCTTTGGTGGCAGTTGAGACATAAAATGCCACCTTTGGAGCTTTTTGAATATTTGAGGTCGTGGATCGGACCACCGCACCTTGAGCACTTGAAACAGTCCGGGCAGTAGGACTCGTTGTTCGAGAGTATAATTGCCTTATCACCGATCATCTTCCCACAGTGGGAGCAGAAAGCGGAACACTCTGGACAGATCAGGACGTGGTTACTGTCGAGACAAAGGAAGTTCTTCGATTGGCAGAGACTGCGATGACAATGCGAGCAATTGAAGCATTGTTCATGCCACGCACTACCCCGCACTTCATACGTTTTCCCCTCTTGTATCGCCTTGTTGCATACAATGCAAGTGGCCGGCTGGGTGCCCTGTGTGGTGTCTATCCCGGGCATCACCTATGTTACCAAACCAGAATCAAAAATGCGGGAAAACTGCTAGGTAACTTGATAGTGGAGGGGAATTAGAGCCTTCCTGTGCAAAAAAATTGAAAGCAACGAAATAGATGTAGCTATGGGAGCAAACAGATATAGCTTTTCAACAGGGTATTATGACGAATAACCGGATGTCATTCGTTGAACTATCCTGCCAAAGCACCGCTCATCACCATCGAATTTAAACGGGAATCTATTTTTGTAAATTAAATTGTATTACATTATATTATACTATATTAGAAAGGAATGCTACAACGAAGTTGATAGAAGATGAGGATTATCCCCAGATTATTCCATCTGCATCTCTTAACACTGGATTGCAAGCCACTCCTCCCCCATGTCGACCAGTAATCCCCACTGGACACATACCGCTCAATCTCACCCACCCTTATACTGAGAGGGCTTAACGACCGTACAAAATGATGAAAATTCGTCAAATTCGCAAAGCGTCTGGAAAATTTGGTTGAAGAAACGGTCCCAGAGGCAATGGGCAGCGGCGTCTAGGTTTGCTTCGCTGGTGTGTTACTCATTGAAGATCCCCTCAAATAGACAATTACATACACACACATAAAATGGCTACTGTTACTGACTCGGCAGACAGTGTATCCTCCCAGTTTTTGGGACACATCATTGGGAAACCAGTGCACGTGAAACTGCATTCCGGGATGCTGTACAGCGGGACATTGGAGTCCATCGACGGGTTCATGAACGTCGCTCTGTCATCGACAACGGAGCACTACGAGAATAAAGAGAACGGTTTGCTGCATAGGTACCAGTCTGACGTGTTCCTAAGGGGCACACAGGTTTTGTACATAAGCGAAGTGTAAAGTCGAGGACAAGATAATATATCAGCATTAAAATCTTTAATATACCATTAGCAACCATGACTTACTTAATTGTAAGAATAATAACAGTATTTTTTTACTTCTCCATAAGCCTACACGTACGTACATACATATTATGATACACGCGATATAGTGTATGCAAAATTTTCCCTGTAAGCAACGAGAACTAGTGAGCCTCGGAAGCCCCGTTCTTGTGGTGTCTCAAATGGAAGTAGTATTCCATCGAGTAACCCAAAAGCACGATACTTAGCGCTAGATGCATTAAGGGTTTCCCAGAGGCGTTTTCACCGTCGAAATATTTGGCTTTGTACCACCCGATTATACCATTCCTGTTGGCACCCGCTTTAGGAGCTGGGCCCTGTGGAAGCGACTGGTAGAAATTCACCATATTGGCCACCCTCTTGGCATCTGGAGCTTTACTGAGTTGACTAGCAGACACAACCTTGGGTGGAATCAGCGTCGACAGAGAACGTCTCACAACAAAGTTATTCATTTCTTCGAGATACTTTTGGGGGGGGGTTAGAATACTATTGATTGTATGCACACAAAAAAAAGGTCGACAGAGTGTACCCGTACGTATAAAGAAGCACACACACACGAGACTTATAACTTCCCTCTCCGTCTTCTCCTTCTACTGTTCCTCTCCGTTTCTAAACCGTTTTGATATTTTTGATATTTTTGATATTTTTGCATGCAATGCTCTGCTCTCATTGGTTCAGAGCAGGAGGAAGGTTCGTTAAGTAGCTATAGGAGCCTGCTTCAACAGGGCATTGACGTCCTGTAACGTCAGCAATTTGCTTCTGTTCTTGCCTCGTAGCGCTCCCTCGTGGATCTCCCTTTCGTTGATTTTCTCCCAATCGAACCACGTAGTGTGCGGGATTCTGCTCAACGCGAGGAGATCCCCCGCGGGGACTGCTTCTTTCCGGACGGGTTGGGCCTCCAAATCCTCCAGGACTATATCTGCGACGTCAAACGCATCCGACATCGTGGATGCGATCACTCCGTGCGGCCCGCGGCGTATCCATCCAGACGCGTACAGCTTTTCGATCACAGTGTTTCCGTCTTCTTGGAGAACGCGACCTTGTCTGTTTGCAATGTGGTCTCTGTCGAAGCCAATCTTGAGGGAGTCAAACCCATGCAGTGGTCGCCCATTGTACCCTAATGAAGTAATCAAAAGATCCATATCGTATTCGACTGTTTGAGACTGTGGAATTAACTGGTTTTCAGGCGTAATCACATTCTCGCACAGTGTTAAAGATCGTATGGTCCCATCTCCATTTGGTGTGATCTTCAAGGGCGTCTTCAGGTAGTCTAGTTCCCAGGTGCAATTCAGGTCGTTGCCAGGTCTAACTTTCTTGTAGTTCTTCTTCGTTCTTTGGTCAAACGGGCTAAGGTATTCAGAGCACATTTCGAGTCTCCTCTTCATCGCTCTATCCAAGTCGTTGTCGGCGTATCTTTCTGGTTGGAAATACCTCGCATCAATAAAACCTCTGACACCATACTCCTCTAATTGCCACATCTCTCTTAGCTCTTTGTTCGTGAATTTGGAGTGAAGGAAATCTCTTCTGCCGATCAGTTTGACTTCCTCTACAGGGCATTGCCGTAAACGGTCAAGAGCCACGGTAGATATATCTGTACCAGCCCACAGCGAGTCTATTTTGTTACTCAACAAAAGCCGTGCTATATCGAGTGCTACGTTACCATTGCCGATGATACCCACTCTTTTCACTTTCTCCCATGGGAAGGTACTAAACTTGTCGTCCAATGCAGAATCGAGATAACCGTTATACCAATTAACAAACTCTCTACTAGTAAAGACCCCCCTTGTCTGGCTCTCCCCAGGGATCCCTAACCTCTTATCCCCACTGCAACCGTAACTGAATACGACAGCATCACTTGCGCGAATCAATTGATTTAATGCTACGTCCTTACCAACCTCAACACCGCCTATAAACTCAAATGACTTCTCCTTCCCACCTATGTACATTTTTGCACAGCTCTCGAACGTCTCCTCACAATTCTTCACCTCAGGGTGGTCAGGAGCGACACCGTACCTCGATAAACCAAACGGTACAGGCAACTTTTCCCATATCTGAACGTGTAGCGGAATTCTCGACTTTCTTAACAGCCTATACGCCGTGTAAAACCCCGACGGACCAGATCCTATTATAGATACGTGTCTCTTGGCCAACATTGCCCACGCACCATTGACCTTTGCTCAGTAACCGGTGTGGAAGAGCGTAGTGTAGCCATATTCCTTTTTTTCCTCCCATAATGATTAATAAACACTTCATGTTTGATCGAAGGTCGTTAACGGGAAGAAATAGCTCACCAACAGGAGTATTGTATCATGATACAACACAGACTGACAGACATACGTGATACTCTAAGCATCTTTGCATTTTTTACTTGCTTAGTCTCAGATTGTCATCGTCCCCCAGCTCATCTCTAGTTTGTGGAGACCCATCACCTCGCCTTTCTTGAACAGTTCAACACCACAGACATAATAAACCAGCATCACAAGCACATACGTACCGTATACCATCTTCCCTAACACGCTAATTAATCACACTTGCTGAACCTCTTTCACCGTATAGCTCTCGGGTAAATCTCTGTAGGAGAGATAAATTAGAAAGTCGGTTTTGGGCGGCTATTCATCTGTCCAAGATACAGGACGGTTCGACACTTGGTCCCCAAAAAACAGAGAGGAGCGCAGTTAGCTACAACTTGGGACTGTTGGCATGGAATCTTCACGCACCATTGAGGACTCTTTGAGAGATTTGGAAACAGCATTCTGCGGCTCCAAGCGGGGTGGAAGCGGTGTGGGTACGTGGGACACATCAAGATTTAACTCATTTGCTAACAGTGCGGGGACCTTTTGCAGCACAATATTTGACCTCGGATTATTTGAGTACAAGGTAGATGCTCAAGAGAAGCAGGGATCATCTGGTGAAGAAACCGAGAAGAGTATTGGGTGTGCGGTGCAAGGACAGGAGGGATCATACATTGAATCACCGAAATCTAACTACACCTATTCTCCTCACGTTACGACGGGAGCTTATAGGACAATGGGACTCCTGGATCCTAATACATACCAGGAGAACCGCAGTTACTTGAATAAGTTTGCCCCCCGGAGATTACCCAAGAGCAGCGTGATCATCCCTAGTTGGATCAACATTCCAGAGATGTCCAAATTCTTCATCATCAAATCCAACAGTTTAGATCACATCAAGAAATCGTTCTATAACGGTATCTGGTCTTCCACCCATTTTGGAAACAAGAGACTCTCCGAGCATTTCAAGAGGGCACAAGCTGACAACGGTAAAATGTTTCTATTGTTCTCTGTAAACGGGTCTGGGAAATTTTGCGGTATTGCTGAGATGGTCACCGACTTGCAATCGGATCTTGACACAGTTCTATGGGATGACAGGAACAAATACGGCTCCGCGTTCAAGGTTAGGTGGTTAGTCGTTAGAGACGTACACAATAAGTGCTTGAAAAGATTCCTACTGCCCAATAACGAAATGAAGCCAGTCACCAATTCCAGAGACACTCAAGAAATACCTTATTTGATTGGTGTAGCCATCTTAAAGATTTTCAAGTCCCAGAACCCTCTAAATTCCAGTGAACTGACATCATTTTTAGACATTGATTACACTTAAATGCTTGCCTTCTCCGCTGTGCAAGCCTGGAACCGTATACGAATGCCTCCATCCTCGCTAAACTTTTAGTAGAAACGTTACCAAAAGACGCGAGATCCAAACTATTCTGAATCGTGTATGCTATTAATGCAGTTATATACTCATATATCTGTGTATGTCGTCATTATAATTTATTCTGTTTATTCAGTTAGACCCTCCCCTCACCACTCTCTTCTTTCTCCCTATACGTCCTTGCAATAGGCACAATAGGTCATACTAACCCTTCGTACAGGTTCAGTGCATTTAAGATTGAGGTATCTTCTTTTGATCCGATCTTGAAATCGTCAAGTGATATGTACCCATCACGATCTTTATCCATGATGTCGAAAATCTTCTTCACCCGCAGTTCCGGCGTGGCCTCGTCGGGCTCTAGTTTGACCATCGAGCCCATCATCTTGTAGACGCTGCTCACGATGGTGAGCATTTCATCGAAGGTGACCACTCCATCCCCGTTCAAGTCGTATAATTGGAAAGCCCACTCGACCTTCTCCTCATCCGATCCTCTAGACGTAATGCTCAGTACTTTTATAAACTCGCTAAACTCAATGAACCCATTATCGTCGTGATCGAATACGGTGAACAGATGGTTTGCAAAATCCTCAGGCGATCCAAAGGGGAAGAATTGGTTATATATTCTCACAAAATCGGACCTTGTCAAATGTCCATTAGGACAATCTCTCAGAAACCCCTTGTGCCATTGTTGAATTTCACGCCTGTCGAAATACGTCGTTTGTTTCAGTGTGGTAAGGTCATCCTTCGAAAGTTTAGAAGTTTTAGCACCCATTTTCCCACAGCTCTTATTTAAGTTCAAAGACCAACAACACCGGAAATCCCCTTTTATAACCCTCAGAGACACCAACACCTATCGATATGTGCTCAAGAGGGTGCTGTACCGGATCACAATACCTCAAGTTGTTACAGGGATTTGCATAAGTTCGTAATAGTTGTTGCGTGTTTTTTTTGTTTTCTTACTACGAGAGCAGAAAAAACGATTGAAGAAACGCAGTTGAAGCGTATGCTTTATACGTTGAGTACTTATGATTATATAACAATATATGTGATTGGTTTGCCCGTTCCGTACTGTGCCACAATGAGATCCATTCGTCATTTGAAAGTTGCTGCGAGAAAGCCACTTTTAGCAAACATTTGCAGGTAATGTTCCCGCAACTTGGGATCCTGGTACAGGTTTGTCTCGTTCCGATCTAGACGTTCAATGTCTTCATTAAAGACATGCACTAGGGACTCATGAACGTTGTCCCACTTATTGCCACAAGATTCCCACCAAAATCCACCAGCAAGGTTGTGAGAACGTACATACTGCACTTTCTGTCTTGTGGAATCGACATTGTCGTAACCGACAAGGGTCTTGGTTTTCGGGTCAAAGCAATACGCAGAACCGTACTGCTCATCAAAGATCTCCTGAGTCCCTGGAATTGGCAACTGATTGTACAACCACATACCGGGCTCGCCTTCAGACTCACCGCCAACTCCGTTGAATTTACGGTTTATCAACCCAGATGTCTTTTTTGGATCTCCCTCTTTCACATTTGTGAAACCCCTACCGTACATAGCCATACCGAGCACGACCTTCCTTGAATTGATACCAATCTTGTTGATCATGTATCGAATTGCACCATCCGCACAGAGTGAGTGTTCAGAGAATTTGTTTGTGCCATCGTACAGATTGCTGTGGAAACCGGTTCCAGATGACCATTCACCGTAGTAGTCATACGTCATCATGTTCCAGTAATCAATGTACTCATCCATTTCTTTGATCGGGAAGATCTCCAATTTGTCATAAAACGCCGGGGTCGCAACAGAAAGATGGAACCTACGTTTTTTGTCACCCCAAATTGCAAACTCCAGTTCATCCATATTTTGCCGTATTCTCCTCATCAATTCCAAGTAAATGCGGGGCTCTTTACCGTCATCTTTTGGATACTCCCAATCCAGATCAATTCCATCAAATCCGTACTGGAACATGGTGTTCACACAGGATTGTGCCAATTTTTCAACACCATGTTTCTTTCTCAACGCCAGGGGGAATGCATCCTTATTTGACCAGCCTCCAACTGCCATTATATTCTTGAACCCTGGTTTTTCGTCTCGCAGTGAATTCAAAGCGCCAATACAGCCCTTCAAAACGGTATTCTTGCCCATGGGCATCTCTATATCCGACCACGAATCACCCAATTTCAGAGCACTTGAATCTGCATCCACCAAAAAGAACGAGTAATATATATGAGTGATCTTTGAAGTGTCGATGTTCTTGGGGAAATGCAGCCGTGGCTCGTAGGGTGACCAGTCTGAATAGTAAACGCCCGATACGTACTTCTGATTCACATTTTGAGGGCACCGTGCCGGCGGTTGATGATGATGTTCGGTCTTCTTGTGAAGCAACTGAGTAAAGCACATTGTAAAAACCACGGTAACGATTATTAGAGATACAGCTGCAATTGTTATTTTCTGTCTGCGTTTCATGCAGTTTGTGTTCTTAAGACACTAATTCCAAAGAGACATTGTGTCCCACAAAAAAAACTGCACAAGGGCCTTAAACTAACAAAGTGCACTTATAACTTGAGTCTATATAACCTCTTCTATAGTCTATATATAAAAATCAAGAACCGCGCCTAGCAAATGTGGCTTATTTCTTTGGTTCACGAACTGCACATCCAAATTGGTACAGGATAATGTTACTTAAGTCCCAAATGCCCTCTTTGGCGAAAACGTCTCCGTGGATCACTTCCAAAGCCTCCTCCTTTGTGTCGGCCACAATTTGCAAATGCGATCCTGCAAAGGTACGGTCCCCACCTGGTGTGGTAGGTTCGTTGTAGATTGCACCAGCACAAACCAGTTTTCCTTGCTGGACTAACTTAGGGATGTTCGCCAAGTGTTCTGGTCTGAACTGGGATCTGTCAGAACCAGGCTTATCGTAAACAACTGCACACCATTCAACCATTTTTCTTCTGCCCTCACCGAATTGGACTACTTGAAGGAAGTATGGAATTGAATAGAGTAGAAGGTAATTGATGTCGCACCTCTTGCCAAGATCGTGCTGCTTTGTTCTTTATTTTATTTTTCAGTTTCCTCGAGGTTCTGACTTGGAAGGTGACATATTTATCTAGTATCCAGCAAGTAAAACAAACTAATGTTTATTAAATAACGAGCGTTCCCTTAGCCGGCTTCGCCTTATTTGCACTCTTGATGATGCTACCACCAGATTGATACTATAGTACATTTCTCTTTCCCTGTCGCTTTCAGTAAGTTCAAAAAGCATAGTATTTTACAGATAACTTTTCTAACCATCTTTCAATACACGGTTGAATTGAAAACCCTCCAATGGTACCCGTGACTACTGAAATGCAGGTCGATGAATTGCTGAATAGTTTCCATCGGTTGTCAATGAATGACCAGAAATGCATACACTTTAGGAATTTTCATCATCATGATCCTGGCAAGTATGTTTCCAAACCAGCACCCATTTTCCAAGAAAGTAAAGAGGTGGCCTGCTACACGGGTGGGAAGTTATATATCAGTGATGGAAATACTACCAATCTGACAATCTTGCCGCTGTTAAAGAAGGATATTGCAGTTTTGGCCCGATCGAAGAATACTCAGAAGTCTGCTAGCTTCAAAAATAAGTATTTAGGTTCAAATTTATACGCAGGATTCGAGGACTATGTTCCCACAATGTCCCCTGATTTGCTAGATAGCTCAAAACCGTGTCTGGACTATATCAATGAGTGGAACAGAGATTCCAAGAACGAGAAGGAATTTGGTGAAAACTATCAACGTATCATCGTGGGTCCCCGACATCATTTGGTTGAATTGACCATGTCGCTATTTACTAACGATTCCGACTACAAATTAGTTTGCACCGTTTTGAAGGGCAAGTTTATTGTTCTTTCTCGATTTGATGATGGATCACAACGTAACAGAAATGAAGGTATCAATTCGAAGAACCCCCGCACAAGGATGCTTTGCTACTCGGGTTTTGCATTTGAAGATCTGGTTACTGTACCGAGCCATAATCGTGAACCAGTTTTTTCGATTATGGAACACCAATTGGACAAAGACACCTTATTACTTTTACGCTGTGAGATGGATGCCTATAACCAAATAGAAAATCACTACACCGAGTTGAAATGCTATGGTCCTTTGAAAATGGGATCCCCTCATCATAGATCAAAACTGTTGAAGACGTGGGTTCAAACAGAGATGTCGCCAGATACCGATGTTGTGATTGGTTGTAGAAATGCTTACGACGGGACTTTGCAAAATATCACTCAATTTTCGAGGGAGTCTCTATACCGCAAATTTAATAATACTCACCAGTCCAAACTACAAAAGCACTTTAATTTCAACGCCCAGGTTGCAGTTGAATGGTCACAATACGCAATGAAGGCGATAATAAGTCTCATCGAAGGCAACCTTGACCCGAATTTGGTTTTGAGGCCTCAGTCGTTCGTGATTACTGTGAATCGTAGACACGATATAAGTATCCGTAAACTGAAAAGGGTTCCAAAACATGTCGAAATACCGATAGAGTTCATGTAATCAATTTGTATATATCTGTATCATTGTCATCACCTAAAAAGTTCAAAATCTATATTTTCTGACAGATAAAAAGGAACTATCACTTCAGAAAAAAGCTGCTGGGGAAACTGTCAGGAGCAGCCTGAAGAGCCGCCGTATGTGGATATTAAGATACTCGTACGTAACCGAAGATCATGGCACTGTACACGTCTCCTGTTGCTTACAACGATCAAGGAACTATTCTATCGGTCGTTCTAGTAAAACTAATGCATTAGTGATCAAAAACGATAAAAGTATATCACGACAACACATCAGTTTCCAATGGGTTTCACATGATTACGTTGACATAGTCAACGATGGGAAGCTAACATATATCAATGATGTATTTTTGAAACCAAAGGAGACAACGCGTATCAGTATCAGTGCATCAAAGGAAACCAATATCAAAGTTGGGTCGGCACCAGTTATTGTAAAATTGGTGTGGGAAGATGTATTCATAGACATGACACCTGTCAGTGATAGTGTCCAAGCTTTAAAACTCGTTGGTATATACCCCGCTGGATCCGCACATGGAGTAAACATCGAGGATGCAAAGAAAACACTTTACATTGAAACTGAGGAGATCAAATGGCCGCATCAATTGATTGCGCTGATACGAGGTGCAAATCGACTATACAAAGCCGATTTGGTAGACTCAATGGCTCAACAACTTGTAGATTCAAATGAAAATACCTCTTCCTTTGATGAAATATGGAACCTTACAGTTGATTCGGGGCAGTATAAGCAGTACCCTGATTTTAATGTGGATAGGAACTCTTTTCGAGACTTTACAATAATATACTTTGACAATAATGAATCGGATATCAGCAGTGTTCGATCGTGTGTTGAATATTGTGGTGGAACCCTTCTCTCTTTTGTTAACAATGAGTTGTTTGAAAGTTACGCGTCTACGAATGAAACATTGCACAATGTCCTGCTGTTGAGATCAGAGCGATTTCAAGTCTCGCATCCAGTTTACGAAATACTAAATAAAATTGACATATGCTCGACAGGGAGCTTCTTCAAAGCGGTAACGGAAAACAATGTGCCCACCCTTGTTCACCATGAGTTATCTCTGCGGAAGTACATTGATAATACGCAAAAAGAGGTGAAGAGACTAAAAGAGCCAGTCGAGGATACTACGGTACCTTTAAAGAAACGAAGGTTAAATCGAAGAAAAGTCCAACCATTGAATCCATTGGAGTTTTTTGCTGGTGGTGATACAACCACAACAATTAAACAGAGTAACGATGATGATTTAGCTGCCACAAAGGTAGTTGACGAACCTGAGGTGTCTGATAAAATTCATGATGTGTTGTCGAACTCTACTAATAATAATCAGGATATTGTGGCAACAAAAGGCAGAATTTCACCATTTTGTGAAATGAACGCGCCGTCTGCAGAAGCACCTAAAGATGATGTATCGTCTCACGTCGTTGAACTAGACAGAACATATGAAAAAGACGATTCTCTTCCTGATAATCTTGAAGTTGATGGCATGATGAAGGAACCGGAGCCTGTGATAGAAAAGACGCGGCAAAATAGGATAAATGAATCATTGCGCACTCCGAAAGAACCGGTGGCAGAGATGGAAGATGAACTCGAAGAGTTGGATGAAATTGACGAACCAACTCATTTGAAAGCATTCCCGGAAGCTTCCAAAACCACTGATCCAGAAACTTTGACACCAAGCAGAGATACCGACGCGCTTCGTCCGAGACCGGCGAAGCTCCGCAACGGCAGTTCGTTGGTAGAGACCATACAGTCGGTGAAAGATAACGAAACTCGTCGTCTGCAAAGTACGCTCATACCGGTTGATCCATCGGAATTGACCGATGAAGCGATTGCTGATTTCTCGAACATGGCTATTGTGGAGCCAACTGTGAACATAGTTAGGAGGAAGCCCACCATAGTGACAGAAAGTTCTATAAGGAGCGACAGACCGAACTTCAAGAAATTTATGAAAGTTTGGCCCAAGGCTAGGAAAGGCAATGATTCCTTACGGAATAATGCGTACTTGATAACAAGGGAGTACGTCCCCATGAAGGCATACAACAAAAACGAACCCAAGGTGTTTGACGAGTTTGATAATGTTACGAAAGTGGGTACTTTGCCAGAAATATTTGAGCCGCCTATACAACCTTCGCAGAGCCTGAATCATGACACCCCCCCACTTTTGGATGATAAAGCCGTATCCGGAAATGAATTGTTTGTTGCTGAAGAGAGCGATGAGGATGAGATCCCAGCCTCTCACGCAAGACACACTGGCACTCTGCCGAAAGAAGCAGCTCGCCCCAGAAGAAGGTTACTGAACACTGAGGAACAAGTTGATAATAGCACCACACATCGTACCTCCAGCGGAAACGAATCAGATTCCGACGATGAGGGGCCCCGTTTCAAATTCAGCAGACACAGTTAACATTCAATATACGAGTATATATATATATCAAACTCTCTCACCACTTTCTAGAGAAAACAACAAGAAGGAAGAATAGCCACCCACTCACTTACACGAAGAGTTTAAATGGTTCCCAGTCTGGGGCGTTGATTCTTCTGGTCCCTTGAACTTTTGAAATGTTGTTAACGGCCTCGAAATCCTCACGCGAAAGAGTGAAAGTCTGCATGTTGGCTTCAATTCTCTCCTTGTGCACAGACTTTGGTAAGACAATGTAGTCCCTCTGTACGTGCCAGCTAATGACGACCTGTGCTGGGCTCACACCGTTCTTCTTCGCGACCTCGATGATGACTGGTTCCTTCAGTAAGGGAGCGTCAGCGGATCCCAATGGAGAGTACGCCTCAATTTCGATACCTTTGCTGCGGCAGAAATCGACCAATTCCTGCTGTGGCAGCAGTGGGTGTATTTCCACCTGGTTGGCAGCTGGCACGATCTTGTTTCCTGGAGAGGCGAGCAAGTCCTTCAGGTTGTTGATAGAGAAATTGGACACCCCAATGGCCTTGGTTTTGCCCGTCGCCGGTAGTGCCTGCATCAACTCCCACGTCTTGACGAAGTTCCACTCAGTGACGTCGACATCACGCTTCCCATTGGGGAGCATGGGGATCCCCAGCTTGTCGCCCTCGGGCATGTTCTCGCCCCTCATCCGCACGGGCCAGTGCATCAAGTACAGGTCGACGTAGTCCAACCCTAACCGTTTCAGCGACTGGTCCAGCGCCAGCGCCGGTTCCTTGTGTTGCGTGCACCACAGCTTCGTTGTCACGAAGATCTCGCCCCGGGGGATACCGGACTCCCTGATGGCCTTCCCAACCTCCGCTTCGTTGCCGTAGATGGCTGCGGTGTCAATGTGCCTGTAGCCAGCCTGCAAGGCAGCGATGACAGAATCGTAAGCGTCCGTGGCATCCACGGACCTCCAGGTTCCGAGCCCAATGACGGGAATTGTCGCACCGGTGTTCAACTTAAGCAGAGAGGTGTTCTTGGATAGCGTGGCAGGCATTGTTTTCGGTCGTTTACAGGCAGGTATGTGCTTGGAATTGTACAGGCAAGCAAGGTAAGGAACGACTGCAAAGAATGCGTCTAGAATACTAAGATGAGCACAACCCCCAACGGTGTTACCAAAGGTGTTTTCGCCTCCCTTTTATACATCCAATTACCCGAATGCCTTGTTGCAACAGGTCGACCTGCGGCAGTTTCTTGTCTTCGAGGTCAAAGGGTTGTATTATGTAATTGAGACGAGGTGGGCGGTGTTACGTTATACGTCCGGGGGCAGTTCGGTCCGTGTGTCTGTGTGTGGGGGGGGAGGGGGGGATCTCGACGGGACACGTATCTCTTGACAGAGGTAGTGCTCTGTGTCAAGGCCTCGTCCCTCTGTGCTCCGAGGCCTGGGACGGAGTTAGGAGACACGGAGTTAAGAGTTCCCAACAGCACCAGTGGACGCTGCATGTAATGGTCGAGGGTGTTACAACTTGGCTATGTTACATCCTCTGTGTGGGTGTGTTGGTATTGTCCAACGGCACCCTTACTATGCGGGTTTTACACCAGTACATGTCTACATATGCTATACGAGCTCTTCTGTGAGACGACCCACCAGCGTCTCAGGAAGAACTTGTTCTTGAGGTCTTGCTCGACGTCATCCTGATCCACAAGGTACTGTGGGTGTCTCAACAGTTCCTGCACGAATGATGCGAGCAGGAAGTTGAAATACAGTCTGAAGACGAGACTGACCATCGTGATGATGATCGTGAAAACGTACTCGTAGCCCTCCGTGGCCCCCTGCGTGTTTATCTCTGCACCACGTTTGACAAGATGTGCCACCGCACTGGCGGCAGTACCAGAGAGAGAACCCGTCGCCGCGTCGGCGTTGCTCTCCTCGGCGAACCAGACACCTGTAAACCATAGTGTGAACAGACACGTCAGTATCGTGTCAATTGAAAACACAACTACTATCTGCGAGAAAGTGAGCAGTTTGGGTTTGTGGATTTGGTACAACCCTTGGGCGTACACCACCAGAGTGAACACAGACCACAGGTAGCTCGCCCACTGCATGAGGTCCAGCGGGTGGCCTGTGAATAACGCCAAGATACCGAACGCACCGCTGCATTTGTTCAGCAGGGTCACACCGAGGACAATTTCCACTCCTATGTATAATGGGAGAATACCGAAGAAGGTCTAGTTAGAATTGGGTCAAGAACTGCTCGTTAGTACGTATTGGAGGGGAACAAACCAAAACAAAAAAGAAAAAGTGTTTGCAAGCTTAGACAGGTGAATGGGGGGGGGGTTCACATACTTTCGGCAAAGACGAAGATAGTTTGGTCATTTGTAATAGCCTTTGTACTATCAGCAATTCTCTCTAGAACGAGTAACAGCGTCGTCTCTTTGTTGCTGTTCTCAGTGAAAAGTTGAAGTTTTAAGCATCAAAAAAATATTCACTAAAAAATTTTAACTTAGAAGAACTTTGCGATGAGATGAGTTGTTTGTGGGGAGAGTAGAGGCAGGCGAAAGGGTATCAGAACTATTTTAGTTGCGATGTCTGTAGAGGAGAAGTTTGAGAAGTTGTCAATTGATCACCACGGGAAGGATGACACGGCGAACAACAAACTGCTGGACAAGTATGCCCATAAGATCAAGAATGACCAGTTTTCGTTCTCGAAAGTAAAGAAGACGACGAAGGATAAAGCCAATAGGGCCACCGTAGAGAATGTGCTGGACCCGCGGACGATGCGGTTTTTGCAAGCGTTGATGAACAGGGGGATCATTTCGGATTTCAACGGGTGTTTGAGTACGGGGAAGGAGGCTAATGTGTACCATGCGTTCGCAGGGAACGGTGTCTCGAGGATTAGTGGCACTCTCCCGGATGAGGAGTCCCTGTTGGCGAGATTGACTCAGGAGGAGAGGGCTGTGCAGGCCAGTGCTGACGGTAAGAAGGAGTACGCGATTAAGATCTTCAAGACATCGATATTGGTGTTCAAAGACAGGGAACGGTACGTCGACGGTGAGTTCCGGTTCAGGAACTCGCGCTCACAGCACAACCCACGTAAGATGATCAAAATCTGGGCAGAGAAGGAGTTCAGGAATTTGAAGAGAATATATCAGTCCGGTGCAGTCCCAGTCCCGAAACCAGTAGAGGTGAAGAACAACGTGCTAGTTATGGAGTTCTTGAACCGTGGAGATGGGTTCGCATCCCCCAGACTTAGGGATTACCCATATAAGGACACAGACAGTATCAGACAGTACTACTGTACTTTGGTGGCGTACATGAGGTTAATGTACCAGGTCTGTGGGCTGGTCCATGCGGATCTTTCAGAATACAACGTGTTGGTACACAACGACCGACTGTACATCATTGATGTGTCGCAGAGTGTCCAGCCTGAACATCCAATGAGTTTGGATTTCCTACGAATGGATATCAAGAACGTCAACTTGTATTTCGGGAAGATGGGCATCGAAATCTTCCCCGAGAGAATCATCTTCCAGTTCGTGATATCGGAGTCGCTGGATAAATTCGAGGGTGACTACAAGAGCTCCAAAGACTTGACAGAGTATGTCGAGTCGAACCTCCCAGTGAAGAAAACGGAACAGGACGAGATGGAGGACGAAGTGTTTAGGTCGCTGTACCTCGTTAGGAACTTGGAAGGGTTGGAGGAAAGAGACTTTGACAGATTTACAGAGGGGAAGTTTGATCTACTGAAGAGCCTGTTGGCTCACGACATGGAAAAGAATTTCACCGCTGCTGAGCAGCAATTCGAGTTTGATGACGAAAACGATTCATCAAGTGGGTCTCAAGATGACGATGGAGAAGAACAAGACGAAGACGAAGACGAGAGTGACGATGACGACGAAGACGACGAAGACGACGTTTACTACACCACAGATGACGAGGATAAAGTTCTCAAAGGGAAGAAGTACGAGGATAAAGATGCCAAGAAACTGCGGAAGCAGGAAGCAAAGGATGCGAAGCGCGAGAAGCGGAAGACCAAAGTGAAGAAGCACATAAAAAAGAAGCTGGTCAACAAGACCAAATCTAAGAAGTGAACCCCGAACGGAGGGGATCTTTCGACACCACCATTTAGACAGGTATACCTCTAGTTTGTAATACTTCAATCATCTTTATAGACCACTGAAAAAAAATAATGAATAAAATTTTTCTTTGCTACTTATCGATTGAGCTCATCGCTTACTTTTGTTGGTTGTAGTGGTTGAATTATTACCATCACAGAGGTGCTAGATACTAGAGAAAGACGCTGGTAAACATGCCTGATAAGATGTCTAGCGATCCTAGATTTGCAGGTGTCTACAATGACCCCAAATTTAGATCTACTAAGGAAAAGAAGCTGAAGGTCAAACTGGACAGCCGTTTCAGCAAGAAAGATCTGGAAGTGAAGAAGAAGGCTAAAGTCGACAAATACGGTAGAAAGATCAAGAATGGGGATGCAAACAAGAAGGAGTTGGAGGATTTCGACAAGTATTTCGAGAAGGAAGATGAAGCGAAGGAAAGTGAAGATGTCGAGGCACCAGAGGCGCCCGTCAAAGTTGTTGTGGACCGGGCTCGTGGGGAGGTTCCCGATGACTATGTCAGTTCTGCTGATGAGTTCACATCCTCTGATTCCGAGTCTTCCGGTTCCTCTGAGTCCGAATCTGATTCTGATGAGAGTGACGTTGAGGACGAGATTGAAGCGAACAGCGGCAAACCTGAATCTGGTGATCCGTCCAAGACGCTTGCTGTGGTTAACTTAGATTGGGATCACGTCAAATCGGTAGACCTGATGATCGCCTTCACTGGGTTTATTCCAAAAGGCGGTAAGATCGAAAGAATCTGCATATACCCGAGTGAGTTTGGTAAGGAAAGGTTGAACAGGGAGGAGAAAGAGGGCCCGCCCAAGGAACTATTCCAGAAGAGGAAGAACAAAAAGAACAGTGCGGCGAAATCCAAGGGTGCGGAATCCGGTGAGAGTGATGACGACGTTTCTGATGTCGACATCAAGGATCTGTATGAGGAAGGTGACGCGGAGAAGGACATCGACTCCAAAGCTCTGCGTCAGTACCAATTAGAGAGATTGAGATACTTCTATGCCGTTGTTTACTGTAATAACGTAGAGACTGCGAAGGCCATCTATGACAACTGTGACGCAACAGAGTACGAGTCAACGGCCAATATGTTCGACTTGAGATACGTCCCCGAGGGAATGACATTTGACGACGATCCTAGAGACGAGTGTGAGGCGTTACCGAAAAATTACAAGCCTTTGAACTTTGCGACAGATGCTCTACAGCATTCCAACGTGAAATTGACCTGGGACGAGACGCCTGCTGACCGGGTTGAGATTGCGAAGAGAGCGTTTTCGCAGAAGGAGATCGACGATATGGACTTCAAGGCTTATTTAGCCTCCGATAGCGAAGATTCAGATGCGGAAGTTGACGAAACGATGAAAAACAGATTAAAGGCGCTTGTCGGTGGTACTTTGAAAGCGAGCAGGCCGAAGGGCGGTGCGGAAGAAGAGGAGGACGATGAGGAGGGAATGGACATGGAGATCACTTTCACCCCTGGTTTGGACGAAGCACAGGCTGCTGAGCAGGAAGCCGCTGCAGAGGAGGAGAGTACGATAGACAAGATTAGACGTAAAGAGAAGGAGCGTCGTAAGAACAGGAAGCAAAAGTTGAAGGAATTGAAGAAGAACGCGGAGAAGGAGAAGAGAGACAAGTTGAAATCGTTGAAGAAGGGTCACAAGAATGGTGAGGAGGAGCCCGCTGATGACAAGGCAAAGGCTGAACTTGAACTACTGATGATGGATGACGACGAGGAGAGAGACTCGAAGAGCACGCTGAACAAAAAAATGCACTTCAACATGAACGAGATCATGCGTTCTGAAAAGGAGAAGAAGAAGAAATCGAAGTTCCAGGACAAGAACAGGATTGTCGAGGATGAGTTCAAGCCCGATTTGAGCGATGACAGATTTAAGGAAGTCTTCGAGGACCACGATTTTGCCATCGATCCATCCCGTCCCGAGTTCAAGGAAACACCAGCGATGCAGAAGATTTTGCAAGAACGTTCCAAGCGTGCCCGCTCCAAAGGTAAGAAAAGGAAATCCTCAGAGCGTTCCACGGACACCTCTGACAAGACGGACATATCACAGATTGTGTCTAAATTGAAGAGGAAGAAGAAGTCGAAAACGAAGGCATGAACGTTTTGTGTTCGGGCAGAAAGCAGTGAACGACGGCCGCCCAATACCCGCACCAAATCTGTAGCATATTCATATAATAACAGGGCATGAGATTTCGAGTTCAGCCTGCATCCCGTTAGTTGTGCCACTTTGTGACGTTTTATATATTTTCGCAGGTGAAGTTGAGATCCGTTGAACCTCATCGCAAGAGTTCAATGTGACGGACGTGCGCGGAGGGTGTACAACGTCGTATGGAACTTCTCAATGCGTACGCCTCGCAGTCAGAGTCCGAGTCTGAGTCTGGCGGCGCGTCGCAGTCTCCTGACGGGAATTCGCTGAAGAGACGCTTCGCTGTGAGTAAGAGCGAGACCCAACGATGGAAGCGGAAAAGGAAGGCGGCGGGACCCTGGGGGTCCTGGTCGAGCAGCGAGAGTGATGGTGATGAGTCTGTGATACCAGATAATGGTGACCAAGATGATTTTAGTGGTGACGCTAGCAACAGCGATGACGGTAACACGGCTGACAGGGACACTGCAGATGTACAATCGCGATACTATGGCCCGCCAGGATGCGAGGGCAGTCTACTCTCTGTACCTTCGGATGTTGCTGTTGATTTGGAGAAGCCGCCGCTATCCTTCAAGTGTTACCTCCCGAAGACGATCAAGGCGACCTTCTCCGGGCATCGCAACGGTACGAACACTTTACAGTTCATCCCCGGCAGTGGCCACCTGTTCATGTCCGGTGGGAACGATGCTGTGGTGCGGTTGTGGGACTTCTACCACGACAGGTGGTGCGTGCGGGACTACCGGTCGCACTCCAAGGGCATCCGAGCGACGCGGTTTGTCCCCGACGGGTCGCAGTTCCTGAGCGCCGCGTTTGACCAAACGGTGAACCGGTGGGACACGGAGACGGGCACCGTGTTGCAGTCGCTGTCGCTGAAGTCGACCCCAACAGCGGTGGACTTCCGTCCGCAGCACGGCACGGACGAGTACCTTGTCGGGCTCTCTGACTCTCGGATCCTACACTACGACACGCGCGTGGACACTCGTGACGGGCTCGTGCAGACATACGACCATCACTTGGGGGGGATCCTTGCCCTACGGTACTTCCCCGATGGTACTAAGTTCATCTCTTCGTCCGAGGACAAGACTGTGCGGATCTGGGACAGTGGGGTGAACATCCCCGTGAAGCAGATCAGCGACACGACGCAGCACTCGATGCCCAGTGTGTCCCTGCACCCTGCTGGTGGATACTTTGTGACGCAGAGCATGGACAACGTGCTGTACACGTACTCTCTGCGGCCCAAGTACCGGCGACACCAGACGAAGTTGTTCCGGGGCCAGCGCGGCGCAGGGTACGGCATCGGTGTTGGGTTCTCCCCCGACGGGAAGTACGTGTGTTCCGGAGACTCCAAGAGTAAAGTGCTCGTGTGGGACTGGACTACGACGAAGCTTCTGCGTGAGTTGCGAGTGCCCGGTAGGAAACCCATTACACAGGTGGAGTGGCACCCGCAGGAGACGAGCAAAGTGATCTGCAGCGGTGCCGCGGGCAAGATCTACATGTTTGACTGAGTGGGAGGGGAGGGGGGTAGATGGTTATGTAGTTGGGCAATATACAGTGATACAGTGATATATATCAAGTAAGCATCCCTCTATGCGTAGAACGAGACGGACTTTGACTTTCTTGCCTGTACTTCTCCGATGGCGTCTACGAAGTCCTCGTGTTTCACTGAGGCCTGGCCGTTTCTGAGGGCGATCATACCTGCCTCGACGGTGACGGCCTTCAATTGTGCACCGTTGAACTCGTCCGTGGATCTTGCGAGTTCCTGCCAGTTGATGTCGTCGTCCGTGGTCATCTTTCTGGAGTGGATCTGCAGGATCTGTGCCCTGGAGTCCTCTGTGGGCAGTGGGAACTCTATCTTCCTGTCGAGTCTCCCCGATCTGAGCAACGCGGGGTCCAGCACGTCGACTCTGTTCGTTGCCGCGAGGACCTTCACGTTATCGTCTGAGGAGAACCCGTCCAGTTGGTTAAGCAACTCGAGCATGGTCCGTTGGACCTCTCTGTCACCGGACTTTTCCGAGTCGAATCTCTTCGTCCCAATGGCGTCCAGTTCGTCGATAAAGATGATCGTGGGGGCCTTCTCCTTTGCAAGGGCAAAGGCGTCTCTGACAAGCTTAGCACCTTCCCCGATAAACATTTGTACGAGTTGTGGTGCTGCCAATTTCAAGAAAGTCGCGTTTGTCTGTGCAGCACACGCCCTCGCCAGAAGAGTCTTCCCGGTCCCTGGCGGGCCGTACATGAGTGCCCCCTTGGGGGCACGGATCCCCATGTCTTTGAACTTATCCGCTCGCTTCATGGGGAGCACGATCGCCTCGACGAGCTCCTCGATCTGCTTGTCCAGCCCACCGACGTCCGAGTACGTCTCCGTCGGTTTCTCGTCCACCTCCATCGCTTTCACCCTGCTGTCGAACTCTGAGGGTAAAGTGTCCAGGATCAAGTACGAGTCCTTGTTCACCCCTACGAGATCGTTCGGTTTCAGCGTGTCCGGGTCCACGAGCCCGACCATGGGCAGAAACACGGTCTGCCTCGAAGAGGTCTTCACCACTGCGGCTTTCCCCCCCGCGGCAGCCCCCTCCTCACCTTCTTCACCGGCATCGCCGTCCATGATCTCAACGACGTTCGCGACGAGGTACGGCAGCTGCCTGTTGTTCTTGATCTTCTCCCTGTTGTCCTTGATCTTCTCCAGCATGACGTTCTTCTCGTGCTGCAGCCGCTGCAACTCTGACTTGAAGATCCGAATCTCGTTGTCCAGTAACTTGCTCCTCGTCTGCAGCTCCTGCGTCGAGAGCGACCCGAGCTCGAGCGCCAGGCCGTCGTCCCCGCCAGCAGCGTCGCCCACAATGTCCAATTCCTCCAGCGTCGCCATTACCGCAGTGCTCAGCCGTCTTGCACTGCTGCAGTGTAAGGTAACAAGGTGTCGCCACCTTCGAAACTTCTTAAACTTCAACTTTTTAAATCGAAGACGTCGTCGTCGCAAGGGAAGGTCCCCAGAGTGTCACTGGACCGGTGTTACTCTGTACGTAGATATGTAGTAGGGTGTGTGTATGTAGTTGGAGGTAGCACGTCTAGGCTTGCAGCTCGCTTCTGAGCGTCTGCGTGAACTCGTCGTCGACCTCCACGTCGTCCCAGTTCTCCTCCCAGAGGGCGGCGCCCTGTCCCTGCGCGGCACCCTGCGCGGCACCCTGCGCGGCGCCCACCGTGCTCTTTGCGTCCCAGTCGTCCACTGGGAAGTCCTCGAACTCGTCGTCGTCCTCCTCAAGGGATAGTTTCTTCTGTGGGGCCGCTGCCGTGGTCGCGGATGCGGTGGTGGCCGTCGTCGTGGCGGCCGCGGCGCCGCCCGCCTGTGCTGTCCCCTGTGTCGCCTGTGCGTTGCTCATCTCGATGCAGTGGTCCCTCTGCGGTTGTCGAAGTCGCGGGAGTGGTCTCTTCAGTGAATCGTCACTTTTAAAATTTTGTGGCGAAGACGACGGCGAGGTTGTGGGCGACGCTGCTGGCGGTGGTTCACTCTGCGACCTCGAGGACATCGCCGTCCTCGAGGTCCAGTTGCGATATGTGCGTCTCCGGGGACACCTGCTCGTCGTCGAGCCGCAGGTGTAAGGGTGCCCCGCGGGGCAGCCCGCGTTCCATCCTGTAGTATTCGAGCAGTCGCGAACAGGGTGTGCCGCCGTGGACCTTCACGTAGAGACGCCGGTTGTCGGCGCTCAGCAGTGCGATCTTCATCAGGGCAGGCGCGGACCCGCCGGGCGATTCACTTGTAGCGGGGGCGGGGGCGGGGGCGGCGACGGGGGAAGCGACGGGGGCAGCGACGGGGGAAGCGATGGGGGCTGTTGCGATGGGTTCCTCGCGGGTACCCGCCAGCGGCGCTTCCACGCTCGGCGACCCCTCCCCACTCAACGCACGCATCACCACGTCGACCTCCAACACCTCGTTCTCGAACTCTTGCACCACACCCAACGAGTTGCAGTTCATAAAGGGCAGCACGCGTGCCCCATCGCGGTACATCCCGACGGCCCCCTCGGTGTACCCGCCCCTCAGCACCTGCGGTACTCGACACGCCCTCACCAACGCACCCAACACACTGGGCAACACCGTCCCCAGTGGCCGTGTACCGACCACCTTCACTTGCACACTCTTGCCCAACGTGCCCTCCAGTTGCGATTGGAACCGCACTCTGTACACGGGCGAGGGCCCCGTCCGCGTCGTGTTGGTCGTCGTCTCCGCGGGCTCCAGGGACTGCGTCCTCGCCCTGAGCAACTCTTGGAAGAACTGTTCCTCATCGTCAGGGCCGGACTCGGCGTCCGAGCTCGAGTCCGTCCTACGCCGCTTGCGCCGCGGGCTCTCATCAGACCCTGACTCTGCGGAGACCGAACGGTCGCTGCTACTACTACTCCGTCGACTACTCCGTCGACTACTGCCACTGGAACTACTCTCCAACTGCAACGGCTCCGTCCCCGGCACCGTCTTCTTCGCCAGCGGGACCGGCGGCGCCACTGGGGCCACTGGCTCCCCAGCGTCAGACCCTGCCATGTTGAAGAAGTCGTCGTCGCTGTCAGAGGACACCATCGTCACGGTACTCCTGCTCTGCTGGTACTATCTGCAGCTGATGCAAGAGTGTTGAAGTGGTTTGTAGTTGCAAGAGTTGCAAGAGACTGTGCAAGAGTAAGACGCTGAGTACAGCTGGTCTGTACATGAGAGTGTACCGCGCTGGACAGTAGCCTCTCTATTCAACTACCACCCCAGCACATGACTTGAATGCCACAGTTGGTTGCAAGAGAGGGTGTGTTTGCGACATTTTGGGGACGTGCCAGACGGGCAGACCTGCTGTTGCTGGAACGACGCTGCTACGGTATAAGAGGGCAAGAGGGAGAGGCACGGCCAGTTGATTGACACGATCCCCAGACTCGGCATGGAACACCTCGCGACCACTCTGATACACGCGGACGATAGGGACAACAGGGTGCCCGACGTCGCGCCGCCGATCAACGTCTCGACGACGTACCGCTACGACGAGGACGACCTCGTGCCCTGGCGGGACCGCGAGTCCCTCGAGTTCATGGACAAGAGACCCATTTACTCGAGACTCGCACACCCGAACTCAACACGGTTGGAGAGTCTGTTCTCGCAGATCCTGGGTGGACACGCGGTGGTGTACAACTCTGGACTCGCCGCGTTCTTCGCAGCACTGATCCACTACAACCCGAAACGACTGTTTATAGACCAGAGTTACCATGGTTGTAGAGCCATTGCTCATATCCTCACGAGAACCACTGGGATGAAACAGTGTTCCCTGGATGACGTCCCGCAGATGGCACAACCGGGGGATGTCGTACACTTGGAGAGTCCAGTGAACCCATGGGGGACTGTCCCGAGGGATATGTCCCTTCTCGCTGAACAGGCCCACGAGAGGGGGGCCGTGCTGATAGTGGATTCGACTTTCGCTCCACCACCGCTCCAGGATCCTTGGAGGTTCGGCTGCGACATGGTCATGCACTCAGCGACCAAGTACTTTGGTGGACACTCGGACTTGCTCAGCGGCGTCCTCGTCACAAGGGACCAGCAGACCGCGGGGGCACTTCGCGACGATAGGATATACTTGGGGACCAACGTCGCAAACCTTGAGGCGTACCTCTTGCTCCGCTCGCTGCGCACTTTCGAACTGCGCATCCAAAGACAGTCCTCCAACTGCACCGCCGTGGTGTCATACCTCAACGACCACCGCGGCGACTGGCCCCTCGTCCTCGACAAGTTGTACCACTCGTCCTTGCAAACTGGGGAACCCTGGGTCGCGGAACAACTGCAGGGCGGTCACACACCGGTGTTCGCTCTCACTCTACGGTCCATTGACCAGTGCAAGAGGTTCCCACAGCTGCTGCACTACTTCCAACACGCAACGTCCCTCGGCGGTGTCGAGTCCCTCGTCGAATGGAGGGCCATGACGGACCCACACATCGACCAGACGCTCGTCAGGGTCTCCGTCGGCTGCGAGAACGCAGAGGACCTCATCGCGGACCTGACCACCGCTTTGAACAGCTTGCAAAGCGACCCATAGCCATCAACACCTTTCTGTAGACGTATATAACAGAAGAGATCACTTTAAGAACACCACTACTCTCCTGATCAACAACTCAACGCAGCAACTGAACGCGGGATGGATTCGACGGGACAGGACATCGTGTCCACTGCAGTGCGTGCCGTGGAAGGTGTGGCACACGGCGGCGGTGCTGGCCGTAGGAGACCCCGTCGTGCGGCGTCCAAGAGGGCCGGGGACACGGTCAGCGAGTTGGTCGCTTTGGAGACCGGGGTGGACGCGGATGTGGGCACCTCGGGGGATGGAGAGTTCGTCATGAACGGTGCTGAACAGGAAGACGAGGACGAGGACGAGGACGAGGACGCTGACGATATCGAGATTGAAGTCATCGAAGAGGAGAGTGAGGAGGAACAAAGCACCAAGAGGAAGGGGAAACGGCTCAAGACACCGCGGGCGAAGAAACCTGCGCAAGCTGCGAAACGCAGTACCAATAGCCGTGCCTCGTCGGGCCCCACAGGGTCCGATCAACGCACTATAAGAAACCTTCGGGAACTCAGTTCCGTCAGGGACAAGCTAGAGAAAGTGTACGGTACCAACGAGCAGAAACTGTTGCAGTTGGCCAAAGTGAAGGAGGGGTTCGAAACGCACTTGTTTGATTTCCCGAGCAGTAATATACAGCAGGATTCTCGCTACTACCTGGACTTAAAACCGCCAGCATTCTCAGAGACAGACACGACTCACAGGATCTTCTTCACCGGTAGAACAACACAGTACGTTGACATCACAGAGGATCAATTCCAAGCGGAATTCAAAGTAGATGCACAACCCGTGGACGTCTTGCTGGGATCCGTAGCGACAAGCCTCTCCCCGAACGACCAGAAGGAGTTTCCCCTGTTCGAACACTATAGGAGGGAGGGACTCGTCTACAATTGTGGCAGTCTCGTAACAGACATGGCGTGGCTCAATACTAGGGACGATCCGGTACAATTCTTTGCAGTGGCCTTGTCACAGTTTTCGAATAACGCCGCTGATCGAAACTTGAAGATGTTTGGGACCACATCACACAAATCGTGTATACAGATCCTTCAATTCGACCCGCAGGAACTCCGGCTCACCAAAGTGCAAACCATATTGCACAACTTCGGGGACACATGGAACCTTAAATGGCACGACGGTTGTCTGGGGGACAACGACACAGTCATCGGTGTGCTCGGGTTCACCGCACAGGACGGCAGCGTACGGTTTATACAGATCCGCAGAGACACGGACGCACTGTACAGGAGATGCACGGACACGGACGTGACAATCTCCATCGCGGGCTCGTACATCAGTTGCTTCGATTTCCTCACACCAACAACAATCATTTGCGGATTCCAGAACGGGTTCGTCGCAGAATTCGACCTCTCGGACGACCTCACTGCCCCCTCCTTGTATCATAAAGTACTCGAAACGTACATCATAGCGATAGCCGCGGCGACGTCGAAGTTTGAGTCAACCGTTGTCAGCGTCGCATCCATTGACGGGTACTTCTCCTTGTTCGACCCGCGCCATATCGCCAGCACAAAGTGCGTCGTTGGTAGATCTAGAGGATCCAACACAAACCCGCTCGTGTACTCTCCAACAGTATACACGTACCTGGCCAGTGACGGGGGCAACTCGCTTCGCGGCATACCACCAAAAGCCTCCTTTGCGGTCCACCAAATAAACTCAAGGGACTCGACCGTGACCTCCATAGACGCGTCGAGATTACACCCGCTCGCATTGTCCGGTACAGCTGACGGGTCTCTCTACATCGATAACGTCGCAAGACGGCTTCTAACGGGTGTCAAGAACATCTCCAACACGCACAGCTCTCTGAAGCTGTGGAAGTGGGACTATGACACGCACACCGGACAATACAGGTTGGACCACAACTACTCCGTCGAGAAATGCTCGGTGAACGACCTCAGCAAGATCCGCATCGATGCCCCCGGTATCGTCATCGGCGCCGTCAAATGGATCCAAACGTCTACCAACGGCAAAGTGTACGCGTTCAGTAACAACGCAGGACTGCTGACCCTGGAGAAATTACCCATGGAATAGAAGCGTTGGACAAAGTGTCACTTCCTTGCTTATTCCGTATGAACAGTATATAGATTGTACTATGCTCCTCCCTTGTATCAATATTTTGGCATCGAAGGGTCTATCTCATCGATGTATTTAAACAGTCCACCTGTGACGTCCCTTACACTCTTAATGTTGAACTCGTCCTTGAGCAGTCTCGTCGCCAATTGCGATTCGTTCCCGTGGCGGCATATTACAAGCACATCGCTGGACTCGGTGATTTGTGGGATCCGAGATTGCAAGGCGTCTACAGACCGATCCAAGTTTCTCAATTCCTTCATTGGCACGTTCACCGTATGAGGGAGGTGTGATATTTTGTAATGGTGCGCTGGGCGGACGTCCAGGAAGACCGTTGTGTCCATGTCGAGAAGTTCATCTCGAAGATCCGATACGGAGATTCTCTCTTCCGGTTGGCAAACGTTGTAGTTTCTGGATCCGCAAAATACGTTGTAGTTGACGGCCCCGGACTCGATCGTCTCTCTAGTAATCGTGCGCTCTGTACCACACGCAATGCATTGTGGTTGTCTTCCCCTCATCTTGAAAGTCCTTATAGTCTGCCCGGGAAACCCAGAGTACATCATGAGGAAAGGTTTGAAGTTTTCCCTCGTGTAGACGCCCAGTATGATCTTTATGGTCTCCACGGCCATCATGACGCCGACAAGCCCAATACAGGGCCCAATCACGCCGCCCTCTGAACACGAAGCGACGGATGTCGGTGGGGGTGGTGTTGGGTAGAAGCACCGGTAGCAAGGTCCACAGCCCTGGAAGTTCAAGACGGACAGTTGTCCCTCCGTGCCGAGACCTGACGCCGAGACTACGGTCATCCCCAAGTTCACTGCAACGTCCGAGACCAAGTACCGTGTCAGCGGTGTGTCCGTGCAGTCCAGCACGATGTCGTACCCTTCGAAGATACGGAATGCGTTGCTGTAGTCTAACCTGACAGGGTACGTGACCACTTTGACGTTCGGGTTCAACTTGGCAAGCACTTCCCTTGCGGACTCGCACTTCAACATGCCCACTTTCCCGGAATCGTGAATCACCTGCCGGTGCAAGTTGGACACCTCCACGGTGTCGTTGTCCACGATCCCAATGGTTCCAACGCCGGCACCGGCCAAGTAAGGCAGGCAGGGACTACCCAGTCCACCAGCCCCAACGACCAACACTTTCGCACTCTTCAAAAGCAGCTGTCCCTGGACACCACCGGTGCTCTCCACAATCATCTGTCTGCCGTACCTCTCGTACTCTGGCAACGAAAGCTGTTCGGCACTCACACCCTCCTGCGTCCCGCTCTGTCTCAACTTCTCCCTCAGCAACTCATTCTCCCGCCTCAATCTGACCAACTCAGCCTGCACATCAATTGAACTACCGGACATACCCCAATACCAAAGCTGACCACAGCAGTCCGGCAAGAGGAGCAACGAACCGTCACAAGAAGTCGCTGCTCATCGCCTTCGAGAAGTTCAAAAGTGAAAAATTTTAGAAATCGATGCGATGCCCATCGAAGACGTTGCTGTTGCTGTTGATAGTCGATGCTGTTGGGGCTGTTTGGTGGTGTTCCAGAGTCGTCGCAGAATGGTGAAGGCAGTATTGTTGAGTGATCTGGCGGCGCAGTCCAGGAAACGGAGGAGTGGCGACGATGCTGGGGATGCAGACCATGGATCCTCTGATTCAGAGATCGATATCAGCAGTACGGACTCAGAGACAAACGGGGATGGTGACGGGGACAGGGATTCTGGCGATGATATTGTCAACATTGACTTTGACTTCTACAATGCGAACCCGGAGGTCGACTTCCACGCGTTGAAGAACCTGTCCCGGCAGTTGTTCGGGTTGCAAGAGAGTAACAGGATCCAGTTGAGCGCGCTGGCGCACATGATGCTGGACTCGCCGATGACGACGATCAAGACAGACGGGGAGCAGTCGGACCCGTACTGCTTCCTAGCCGTGGTGGATTACACTGCGAACAAGAACTCGGACTACGCGTCGTACTTGAAGAAAGTGGACCCGAAGCTTGCCGCGTTCTTCCAAGCCGTGGAGAACAACGGGAAGAGTTGCGCACTCGTGCTGAGCGAGAGACTCATCAACATGCCCCCCGAGGTTGTCCCACCTATGTACCGCATCACACTGGAGGACGTCAGCAGCGCGTTGGGTGGCGAGGACAAGCACTACGATTTCTACGTCATCGCCAGCAGGAAGTACGAGGTCAACTTCGACATGGATGACAACGAGAACGACGAGGGTGCCACAGGGAGGTCCAAGAAGAGGGTCAAGAACGACGAGATCGACTTCTTCCACGAGGAGGACAGGTTCTTTGAACCCCTCGCCGATCTGTACGTCGAGAGGCCTGTGGCCAAGGGCGTCATCCCAACTTTCACCGTCCTAAGTCACAGCGCCCTACTGAAGGGGGTAGACACTTTGGAGACAGAAATGTCCCAGTGGTAGTAATACTACTACTACTACTACTATTGGATACCCTCGCAATTGCACTGCGACAGCTCTCAGATGTTGTCGTTGTGTTCCTCAACATTGATGATACATACAACATATAAAATTCGTAATAACAATTTTTCACTTTGATCGTTAACAACAACAACAGTTCCTTGGTGCACTGGTTGGAAACGGGGCAATAGGGGAGGCTCTGAGTGTGTGTTGAAGTTGGTATAGTGTGTGTGTGTCTCCGTGGTATCCACTCAGCATTTGGACTTGTCTTTTTTCCTGCTTGATTCAGGCGTGAATGAACAATAACTGGTCGAACCCCGCTGTCGGTGGGGGTCCGCTGCAGCAGCAGCAAATTGAGCAGGCAAGAGCAGTATCCCTGGATACTCTGGTAGATACGAGGAACAAGAAGCTGGTGGAGCTGTACTGTGTTTCGAAGCTTGGAGAGTTGCTGGATATAGTGGATGAGGCGAAGTTCCAGAACGATCTCGATGAGTTTCTCGCGAAGAACGATATAGTGAAGAAGGGTTTGCGGTTCCGTGCGTCTAGTTTGCCCGCACAACCACACAACCTCAGTCATAATGTTGGGCCGAACTTGAATCTGTCGAACTCGGCCCCGCATTTGCAGACTGGTAGGCAGACCACTGGAGGGAAAAGCTCTTTGATCAACTCGAAGAAGAGAAGCATATCAACGAGCAGTATTAGTAATATATCGAAACGTGAGAGTGGTAGTCAGAGTAAGAATGGAGGTGGTAAGGGCAGCGCCGGGTCCACGGCGACGCGACACAGTATCAGCGTTATGGGGAGGCCGAAAAGTGGCACTCCACAGGTCTCAATGGTTAGCCCTAGCGAAAGTATCGACACCGGGACCGGTAAGTCTGGTGACCAGTTTATTTCGGTCGACGTTGCAGGTGTACTGAAACCCTCTTCTCAGGAACCAGTGGAAACGGCTGGAGTGTTACAAACGACAGATGTCAAGGCACGATCGCAGCCCGCAAGTGGAACTCGCAAAAGAGAACTCGGTTCAGATTCGCCAGGCGTGAAAGATAGCTCCGAAGAGCCCGTCACAAAGAGAGCAAAAGTGCACTTCGATGACTCGCAATACACTTCGTACCACGCGGAGCATCGTGCCGCGGACACTGAGGATGATGCATCAAGACCGGCTCGCTCCATGCCCCAACATATACCATATTACATGGATCCAAATCTGCCGACGCCAAAGGCCACCCCGATCGAAACGTCGCATAGGTCCAAGAACGAACTGGTCAACAAAATACACAACCAAAGGGATGTAAAGACAAGTGGGTTTGTCCCCAACAATGTTAACTCAAAGGAATCAATCCTCCTGCTGATGAAGGATATCATACCGACAAAGGTAGCGCAAGGCATACCCCTCGCAGAGTTACGATACATGTCGCAGACTTTACCCCTGATCAACCTAATCCCAAGGGCCCATAAGATCCTCACAACAGATATAATTAATAATGCATTGAACGAGGCCAGAATCACAGTGGTTAGTTCGCGAATAGAAGAACTGAGAAGGCTGGGCCTATGGTCCCTCAGACAACCGAAGAAGTTCGTAGACCCCTTCAACAATGGGGATACGCATCATAGTGTATTGCTGAATGAGGCCAAGTGGATGGCCGACGACTTCAAAGAGGGGAAAAACTACAAGATGGCTGTGTGTATCACCATGGCACAAGCAGTGGCGGATTATTGGACATACGGGAAGGAACTCTCGTGTGTGAGGATTGGAGAACCACGTTTCCTATCCCAGGAGGAACAGGAAACGGCAAATAACCCAATTGACGCTGACCAGGAGCAACCTGTCGGGAGTGACAGTGAATTGAAACCGGCGGCAATCATAGACGTGGAGGGCGAAGGAGCTCAAAGTAACACAGAATCACACGCCCAAGAGTCCCCTGATTCACAAAGCGAAGTGCCCGCGGGTGCAGAAGGTAAGATACCGTCACCGGTAACAAATGTGGCATCGATAGATACAAAACTGTTGTTAGAGGAACCATCTAAAGCGATGACAGCAGAATCACTGGACTCGTTGGTCAAGGCTTCCGCACTGAATCCTGCCCCTCAGGGAGACCCCGCAGGGCCCTTCAAGCTTACTCTGTCATTTGATGAGCTAAATGACAATGAGAGGGCGATCGCTGAAGACATCCCGTTGTACGTTGGTGTCAAAGAGGAAGCGGGAAATTTGGAGGAAACCCAGAATGAAAAGCCAGATGTCCTACCGTTTGCTCTGATCTCCAAATCCATGATAACGCTGGAGGATGACCATTTTTATAAGTTAATTGAAAGGCAGGTGATAGATGACGAACAGTCGTTGGTCCAATTGAGTAAAAGGAGAGGAATGTTTTACGGGAACCGAAGGAGTCATTATTTAAGGCCACCCTCTGTGCCATCGTTGAGATATCTACAAAATAGAACACCAACAATCTGGCTGCCCGAAGACGATCAAGAACTGGTCAAAAATATCAATAATTACGCCTACAACTGGGAGCTGATTAGTGCCAATATGGTTCACATGCCCAGCAGATCGTACTTGTCGAACATCGAAAGACGGACCCCTTGGCAGTGTTTTGAAAGATTTGTCCAACTGAATGAAAGATTCAATTTTAACGATTTGAAGGGCCCACGGGCACATAGAGCACAGATGTGGTTGATTGAGGCCCACAAGTTTCAACAGAGACAAAATAGAAGAATATCACCATTGGGTGTCGGTGCAGAATCTATCCAGCGTGGTCACAGAAGGTTGCGCTGGGCGAGCATGTTTGAAGTGATGAGAAGGTGTATCAAAAAGAGGGAAAATATGCCCAGACCTAACCCAACACAATCGAGAAAACCTTTGGATTGTAAGAACATGAAAGTCCCCACGCCAGCTGAGATGTCTCAATTGAAGGCACAACGAGACGAAGCGTTGAGAAGGGACATGCAGTTGAGAAGGACTGCAAAGAGTAGGTTACAGCAGAAACAAACGCAGGCCGCTCAACAGGCACAGCAGATCAAGGGAGCAGTGCGAGCACAAACGGTACCCAATCCTGTCAAAGTTGAGCCCACACCTCAGAGCTTACCCCCACAGAGGAAGTTAACGGAACGTGAAATCATAGAATCTTACTCACGAAAGATTCTTCTGCAGAAACCAAATCTGTCTCCAGAGCTGGCACTCAAGGCGGCAGAGAGCTACTATAAGCAAATAAAGGAGCAACAAATACATCAAGCCCGTGCCGAGATTATCCAGCGGAGTGGAGCGCAAATTGTTCCAGGACTTCCAGGACATCCTGTGCCCAACTCGATGACTGCGAACGGCACGGACGTGAGTAAGATCAAGTCTCCGACGCCATCAGAAATCTTACAGAGGTATCAGAAGTAGGGTCTCCATAACGTTCAAGCGCACATTATATCTGATTTACATATATTGATTCCCCTCACTATATAGCATAGTAAAACGGATTATTGGCATACATGTCACTACAGAACAGATTGCCCTTCAAAAGGAGATAAATTTGTACAGAATTTTCAGTGACAGTTAATAAGGCTTATATAACTAGACCTTGGGTAAGGTAAAGATCGCCATTTCATCAGCTGGATTACCGTTCATCTTGTATGAGACCTTCCATTTCACCCTCAGAGGTTTTTCTGACGAAGATAGAGCGTTTTCTATCCATGCATCTTGGGTGATACCTCCACTCACTCCTGTTTGCAAAATATTGTCCGATTGCGGTTGCAACCTCAGTTGCATCGATTTAGGAACGGCAACAGAGAAGGTGAATTCTTGCAGAGGAACGGAGCCAAGGTTTGTGAAATAGGCCTTCACCTTGATGGTAGAATCGTTTTCTCTCGTCACTTCGAATTCTATCTTTAAGTTTGCTGATGTGTTCACTAACACTCTTTGCGCTGTCTGGGTCGAGGTGCGCCCAGTGGATGAGGTCAAATCACCTAACAGGTCGAGGGACCCGTTCTGACTACCTGTTGTCGCAGTGTTGGTGGGTGCTACTGAAGCGTTCGATGCAGGTTTGTTGGATGTGGCAGAGAAAAGATCATCAGTGTTACTATCCAGTGAAATCCCGCCACCTAGTTCCAAAGGTTCATTATTTCCAAGCAGGTCTCCACTGCCATTGCCGTTAGATAAAGATAGATCGTTTAGATCGCCTAACAAGTCCATCATTGGGTCTATGTTGTTTTGATTTGCTGCTGCTGCAAGGTCAGGAGCGTTCGGGGTAGGGGACGGAGAAGTAGCGCCTAGATCATCGCCAAAGTCGATAAGGTTAATTTCGTTTGACAAGGCGCCAACGTTAGACTCTGGGGTCGCTGCCATAACCTCTGGATTAATCTCATTCGCGGCTGTCGTATTGCCAATTTTCAGAAGCGAATACTTGTTTAGAAGTTGATTCACGGTGTCGTTAAACTTCAACAGGTCCTGGATCAAAGTGTCGTCGTCGTGCTCTTCCTCAATAATCTTTTGGAATTTTGGTTGAGCGCCCTTCAACGCCGCGTATAGCTCCTCGATAGTTCCATTTTCAGCTATCTCACTCTCGCTTGACATGTTAAGCATTTCATTCAATAAGTCTGCCTTTCTTTTCAACTTATTCAGCTCAGCGTTAACTGTTTGTTTAGCATGAACAACATTGTCCTCTTTGAAACCTGCCATAATCTTCATCAGCTTGTTAGCTTCTCTCAGATCTTCCGGTCTACCACTTCTAATTAATTCTTCAAGCTTGGCTGCTTGGGCAATCTCTTGCTCCTTTTGGATTTCACTTGCCGTTTTCAACTGGTCGGTCGGTCTCATCACAGCCAGGTCTTCAGAGTGAATCTTGGGGAAGATATAACCCTTGTACTTTAGCAACCTTCTCATATCCCTAATATAGTTCAAATCATCCTTGTACGGAGCATGTTTACAGATGGTCTGGTACCATTCTTCAATTGCAGTGAGCACTAGTCTCTGTACCCGAGAGTAACGTAAGGGTGGGTGTTCTGGGAACCTTCTAACCAACTCATTCAGGAACTCCTTTCTCGAGATCTGCAAATGAACCGGGTATCCACAGTTCTTGACAAGGACGTCTAGCAAAGAAAGAGCAAAGACAGCAGTATGACTGTCCCTATTGTTGATCAGCTTCACAATGGCACGAGTAGCATCATATGCAGCCCCGCCTTGCTTCTCGTTGATATAGTCGGCGACATCCAAATTCAAAGCCAAATCAGGTTCCGGCAGCGACATCCTGCATGACCTTTGGATTTTCCTTATCAAAGGAGACCCTGAGCTCTGCGGTCTCCGAACGGGCCTGTCGGTCAAGTAGATACCAGACATATTCAAAGCGTAGTGTCAATGGCAATGGTGTTTGCAAAAGCAGAAACTATCAAAGAATAGCGGACTGGTCTATCTATTCTAGCGTCTTCACGATCTTAAACTGTTTCAAGTCTTGGTTGTTCCAGTTTTAATTTATTTTTAATCTAATTTTTTTTTTTTTTTGAAACTGACTTTAACAGTTTATGTGACGATTGACTGTAAGAGTTAGTATGTAAGTTACTGTATCTATGTACGTTGGGGGAGGGTGTTTACTTGGACGCAGTTGTTGGGGCTTGCAGTAGATTTATGCGAGCAGGATGTCGAATGATGGGCAGTCTGGTGGAGGTCCCGAACTGACGAGTGATGATCCACTGGGAATTAACAAACTTGCGATGGACTTCGACTATCTCATGTATAAAATTAGCGATTACGTAGAGTCGATCCAGCTGCAGACTACCGAGCATTGCAGCAGGCAGAACCAATTAATTGTTGGTGATATAATTGAAGAAGTGATAGACAAGAACATTGCAGGGTTCCGCGACTTGCTGAAGAAGTGTGACGATCTGGAAACACATTTCGATATGCTCGATCAGCTCGCCATTATAGCAGCAACTTTCAAAGAACGGCTGGCACAAATATCGAAGGATTACAAAACAGTTCCAAGGAGTACTAAGCCAGCAGCAACGTGAGACAACAGGTCAAGTTGAAAGCGGGTAGGGGCTGTGCATTGTTGCTAATAACACAATTCTTTGACTATCGCAAGAGGGGACGCTACACTAGTAATTACATACATAATGTAACACACCATAAGGGATTGGGAATGCAATTTACTAAATATCTTTATTTGTCTCTTAGAGGTATGTATTACCACGACTGGGCTTCGTCGAAGTCGCGGCCTCTTATCTTTCTCTCCAGGTATCTCAAATTCTGTCTTGTCATGTCATGTTTTAGTGCAACACTCTTCATTCTAATGCAGGCTTTCACCATCAGTGCAACTGTTTTGAATTTCAGTCTGGGCGAGCGTCTGGAGTACAGATAGTCGTTATTGTAGTAGTTGTCGTAGGAAACTGGTCCATACTGTGCACGCGATGCAGGAGGAATATAGTCGTCATATGAGCTGTTCATATTGCCTCCGCCGTATTGATCAGACAATAAAGCGCCAGATGTGGACAATTCCCTTTTCACCCTTCGTAAATCAGTCCTTAGTTTCTGGGTGGTCGCCCTTAGCACTAGATTCAAGTAATCATTCATAACTTTCATATCGTTGTTGTGAGTCACCTCATTGTGATATTTGATTCTGTAGTAATCAGCCAAATCAGCATGCGTCCTGTCCACATTAGGTGATGGGCCGGAACTGTCCCTCGATAATGCATCGATTCTCGTCCTGTGCAAAGATTCTTCTAGTTCCAAATTTTCATTTTCCAGGGAGGCAACCCGCTCAGCAAACGTCCTTTTCATGTCTTTGTACTTCGTCATGAGTTGTTCAAAACCAGACGAAAGCTTGGAACTCGATTTTAGGTAGTCTCTCAATTTGTCATTCTCTTCCAGGATGCTGGTATTCTTTTGCTTCAATCTGTCTATTTCGCCGTCTTTCTCGGCAACTTCTTGTAACAAGCTCTCCCTTTCCCTTTTGAAGGAAAGCTGTTCGGCTCTAGTTGAGTGTGAACGTTTGCTTATCTGCGACTGTAGAGTATCATTCAATGTATCGTACCTGTCCTGCCATCCCTGAATATCTTCGTTCAATTGTTTTATTCTTTCATTTTCCTCCCTCGTTCTGATTCTCAGCGTATTGTTCAAACTGTCGACCTCATCTTCCAGGTCTTTGATTTGATCTTGGTACTTTCTACTGATTTGTTCCTCCAAAATATTATTCGTTTTCAAAGCTCTGTCAAACTCGGATTTTGCTTTCTCCAATTGTTCAGTTAAGTCATCGATTTGTGCGTTTTTCGTTTCTATTGTCTTCAACGATTCTTTCGATGCTTTGATGGTCTTATTGAACAGTTGGCTTTCTAATTGAGAAATTTTAGCTCTTGATTGCTCAATCTTTTCAGTTTTGTCATGGATTTGTGCAGTTAATTTTTTGATGGACGCAGTTGCAGAAGATAACTCGTTACTGGTAGATGACAGTTCTGCATCCTTGGTCGATAAAAGAATATTCGCATGATTCAATTTGTGATTGAGGTCGTTTATCTGGTTCTCTAAACTTTTGGTGATCTTTTCCATGTCTTGGGAAATTTCATTATTGCTTTGATATCTGTCCGATAATTCATCATATTTGGTTTGAAGTAATAGCAGTGCGGCCTCTTTCTTCCCTATCTCTGCACTTAGGTCATCCACAGTGCTCTCCAAGCTTCGTATTTGAGTGGTTTGATCATAAATTTGATCCGTTAACGATTTTACAGTTGTTTCATGAGAATTGATAAGACGTTCCTGCTCGATTTCTTTGGAGTTTAATTCCTCCTTGCATTTGGCGAGCTCGGACTCGACTCGTTCGAGTTTCTCTGATAATTCGGCCTTTGAGGACTTCAAGTCGGTGAGTAAAGAATCATAATTCTTTTCGAGTTGTGTCATTTCAAGCAGGTGGTCGGCTTTAACTCTTTCAATTTCTTTTGAATGTTCAACCAGATGTCTCTTGTCTGAACTGTCAATATTGTTTAATCTTCTGTCAGTATCTATTTGATACTCCTTGAACTCTCTCTGAATGTTGGAATATTGAGTGTTTACTGTGTTTAAAGTGGATTCCAGTTCGGTTACTCTCCTTTTAGACTTTTGCAAATCTGTTTCCAACTGAGCAAGGCGAGTTCTCTTCGTTTCGACATCCTTCTTCAAGGACTCTATAAACTCTGTGTTGTCGTTGCTCGAGCTTTTAATAGAGTCTTTAAGTTTGCGGAGTTCTCTTTCATATTGATCCTCCTTCTTCCCCAATTCCTCGCGCAATGCACTCAGTTTCTGTTGTAGGTCGTTATTCACTTTTTCAAATTCCTCCCTCTGTTTTGTCAATTTAAGGGTGGTTTCCCTCACCTTTTCGCTTAGAGATGTCACTTCCCTCTGATAGCTCCCCTCTTTGGTTTCAAGAAGCCTTGTAGAGTCCTTCAACTTGATATCCAGCTGTGAGATCTGTATTTGGTATTTCTTCTCATTGGCCTGAAGATCAACTATGGTACTGTTTAGTTTATTCAATTCCGAGCTTGACTCCGTTGAGTTCTCCAGTGCTGTCAGTTTATCTTGCAGCTTTGACAATTCAATCTGGTCATTTTGCAGTTTTTCTAGCAATTCGTCCCTTTCCTCCTGGCATTGCGCGTGAGATTCCTCCTCATTCTCATTCGTGGTAGTGTCGTCTCTATTGTTTAACTGTTCAGTCAATTTATCCAATTCTGTTTGTAACTGTGTGTTATCCCGCAGCAACAGGTTATTCTTGTCCTTTTCCTTTGTCAACTGGTCTATCAACTTCAAGTTCTTATCTATATTTTTCCCCGTCGGATCTTCATCTTTCAACAATTGGATAAGAGTGTTATTCTTCAACTTTAAAATCGAAATCGCTCTTGCGTAAGTCTGCATTTGCTGTTGTTGCTGTCTAATTGGGTTAGAAACAGTAGTGTTTTCATTCAATTCAGTAAGCAAATTCTTCCCTGGGGCATTCATCTTTGTAGCGGTGCTCTTCGTGTTGACTTGGATCTCCGGTAAAGTGTCATCGAACTGCGACGCGTCATTGAATAGCTTCATCGAATTGATGGTATCGTCATCTCCCGACGCGCGCCTCTGATGCTTCCTCCTGGGGGCCGCATCCTCCAAATCTGAAAAATCTGCACCATCCCCTCCACGACCCCTCTTCTCATTTATATCGTTGTTCCGTGTTGGCGAAAGTGCTGGATTATGGTTGGCATCCCCCGCGGCATCACTTTGCTTCTCCTTGACGTACCCTATGGGCGTGAACTCAAAATGCTTGGAGACAACTGCACCTCCTCCTGGACTCATTTTTTATAGTATATGAATGTATGTGAGACCGTTGTGACTGCTACTACTTATACAACCAAGAACCCATTGAACCTTTGCAAACTCACACAAAGTTTTGGTGTTTGTTTACTGTTTATTCCTTTCTGACGTTATATTTTTTTTTTTGAAATTCGCGTTCACTATGAGAACTCACGTGGCAGTCGATTATGTGTGGAATGTTAAGACGGTGGGGCGGACGGTACGTAAGTATACAAAGGTGGGCCCTGTTCGGTTGGAAGTGCGGAGGGGGCAGTGGGTGATTGCCCATGCTGCCACGATGTTCTGTGTGTAGCTTTGAGAGGAATTGGAAACCCATTCGTTTAGTTGATTTTCTTGAGTGGGATTTCGAACTCGCCGTCCGAGGTGCCTAACCTCTTCACATCGGTGACAAATTTCAGAAGCGCCTTCAGCGCCTCTCCAGACTGTATGCTCTGTTCCGCTGCGTGTATGCCTTGCTTCCAGTCCTTATGGCCCTCGGTTAGACAGTACAGTACCGCTGTGTTCAGCAGTATGTAGTCGTAAATTGGGTGGTTGTCGCCGTACTTGACTTTGCCGGCGAGGATCTCGTCCTTCAAAAGTCGTGCGTTCGCCTCAGGTCCCAGTGAGGGACACTCTGCTATGGTATGTTCTTGCAATCCAAACATCGCCGGCTCTATGTCGAACGTGTCTATGTGTCCGTCTGTCGATTTGGCCGGGTCCACGTGCCAGACTGTGGTCTTCCCTATCGGGGACACTTCGTCCAATCCTACGTGACCCCAGACAACGAATGTTTCACTCTGTGGATACACGATGGAGGCAGCCTTCGCGTACTCAAGCGCCAAGTCCTTCGAGTAAACACCAAGGACTCGCTTGTTTACGTAGTCCACAGGGTGAAGCAGCGGGCCCAACACGTTGAATATCGTTGGGATGCCCAAGTCCTTCCGTATCTTCGCCACACGGCCCATCCCGTCGTGAAAGTATGGTGCCAGCAAGAACATGAATGAGTTGTCCTCCCATAACTCCGGTACTGTCGAGGCGTTCACCTTCGACACGTCGCACCCCAACTTGGAGATCAAGTCGCCGGCCCCACTGTTTGAAGTCGAGGCCTTCCCTCCATGCTTGCAAATTTTGATATGTGGGATCCCAGAGGCCACAATGGCAGCAGAGGTGGAGACGTTGAAAGTGTTCTGGCCGTCCCCACCAGTGCCGACGATATCCAGCACCACTGTATCTTTACTCGCCTTGAAGTGCGGTACGTCGACCAGATCGGAGAAATTCAAAACAGCCCTTGCAGCGGCGGCAATGTACTCTGCCCTGTGGTCTAAACCGGATGTTCGCAGACAGGACAGGAAACTGCCAATCTGCATATACTGGTCATTGGGGATATCCTTATTGCGCAACTGATCGATCAGCAGAATGACTGCATCGTGCAGCTCTTCGGGCGTCAAAGTCGGTGGTTGACTTAGTATCTTCTTAGTGTACTTAACGAGCATGGCTAGATGTGTTTGACTCTTGCGTCGTACACTCTCTGGGGATGAACAGCGGTCACCGTAGCTGGTACACCATCTTCAAAGAGTCTTAATATAAAACCAGAATTAGTCACTTTTCTTTTTTGCATTTCAAAATTTCTTTTTTTTTACCGTCTGTTCCCAAAAGGGAAATCAAGAACAGAAAAAGAGAAGAAACGCTTATAGGCGGGTGGAAGCCCTCCAAGTCCCCCAGGGTAGAAGAGTACGTTGAGGCTGCCGTGACCAAGATGATACAGTATGGCTCTCGAACAGTAGCTGTGGGCAAGAATTCGAATTAAGAAGGGCGTTTAGCCGGAAGAATATAGTCGTTAAAGGGAAGGACAAATTAGATAAGGTACGTAATGATATAAAGAGCAAAAGAAAAGCTGATAGTCAAGCTATACGTCTTTGAATAGTTTGATGGAGAACAGGAATTCACCCTCGGAGTTTTCCAGACTCAGCTCGAGTTCTCTTTCCTCGTGGAAAGCTTGGGCCATTTCAACCAACCTTTCCGTGAACTCGACAACCTTGTCTCCGAAAAATCTGGTGTACCCGCGATTTATCAGGGTACGTTTCGGTGTAATGTCCTTCTCCTTCAAGAATTTCTTTACATTGACCAACATTTTCTTCCCCTGCCGTTTCAACTCTGCATCCTGTAAGTACTTCAGTCCGGCTCTTGAAGTACAAACCTCGTACTGCATGAGGTTGTAGTTGGCAGGGGTCAATTTGTTTACGTTGTAGGTCAGACACTTTCTGTCTGACCCTGCGATCTCCCGTATTTTTCTGTCCAGGGAGTCATTAATTAACTTCATGCCGCTCTTCATATCATTCCACCATTCGTGTGGGTTGTCCATCCAAGACGCTATCTTGAAAGCGTCTTGTTCTTCCTCAATCTGGTTCAAGTACGCCGTCACGGGGCAGTACTGGCTGTTCATCGAGGAATAAAACAGCGACGTCGAATTGTTAAACGAGTATAACCCGTTTGCATCATCCTCCAGTAATATGTCTGTACCGACCAGGATACTGAGGGCAAGGGTCGTAGCAGAACCAACTAGGCCAAAAGTACACCCCCACACAGTAAGCGGTCTGGAAAAGGCGTCCATGCATGAGTACATAGTACCCGCTGCGGAAAATAGGTTGGTCAAAAAGAGAAGCGAGTAGTTATCTAGTTCGTTTGACATTTTGTTTAGTGATTGGTTTTGGTTGTAATAGGTGTTTGAGTGTAGTCTAAGAAGGTGAAAGAGAGACAAGTGATGAAATGGGGAGAAACAGAACCAGTCTTGAAACACATTTTGGCCAGCTTTTTATATCCCGAAGAGCATCGTATGAACGCCTTATGAACCCGTATGATTATCGTATGATCATCTTACGAACATCGTATGATCATCTATGTTTCTGCTAGTAATCCATTTGCTCCTTTGCGGCAGGCCTTGACACTTTCCGCTTTTGATCATTTGTTTACGCGGCGGGGATGTAAATTAAGGGTAGCACACCAGCAATGTAACGAAGTAAGTTACATTCGCATCACTGAACACATGCAGAGGGAGTGCCAGGTACGCTCAGGGTCCAGTGTTGTGTCGTATACGGTTCCTAAGACCCTTCTCTGACGTACTCTCAATTGGCGCAGAGTGTTTGCAAAGCAGGGCAAAAAAAGGGAAAAAAATAGTAAAAGTGGTGCCATAAGCAAAGGATGACAATAGGTAGGACCCTCTTCTGTATTACCATTATGGGCCGATGAAATGACACTTTTGGCATTCCACTTCTCCGCCTTGGCGTTTATTTCTACTGCAGCAGTGCTCTGGGGGGGGTCCATCTTAGCGCCATTTAGTAACACAAAGATGAGAGAGTGGGTTGCAGAGTTCAATTGCCCAATTCAGTGCGATCAGCCCATTTCCCCGAATAAGTGCGTGTCTGTACGTGTTTTCAGAATGACACAGTTAAGGGTCCACACATGTACACACAGTTGTTGTGTTTCTTGTTTGTATGAGGATTTAATGCTGATCCCATCATTTGATTCTTGCAATGGGGTACTCGTTTGTAGTGTGTGGAGTTGAGGACTCCCAGAGTAAGGATAAAAACATGGAACAGTGCGCTGTCAGAGGATACTATTATTTTCGTTAATAATCTAGGCTGAATTAGAAAATTTATCTATAGAAGGTGCAACCTCCCCACTCGGTGGTTGCTGATCAGTCTTCCAGTTCAGTCAAGTACTTCTCGGCGTCCAATGCAGCCATACAACCGGACCCTGCAGAGGTAATGGCTTGTCTGTACCTGGAATCTTGGACATCACCTGCGGCGAACAGCCCAGGGACAGAGGTCATAGACGAACCAGGGACTGTCTTGATGTACCCAGCCTCGTCCGTGTTCACTTGACCCTTTACGATTTCCGTAGCTGGGGTGTGACCGATGGCGTAGAATAGACCGTTCACTGGGAGCTCTGATTCCTCGTTGGTCTTGACATTCTTGATTGTCAATGCGTTTAGGAATTTCCCGTCACCTTTCGCCTCCAACGTTACGCTGTTGTACAAGATCTCGATCTTTTCGTTCTTCTCGGCACGTCTCTTCATAATGTTGGACGCTCTTAGGTAGTCCTTTCTAACGATCATGTACACTTTCGAACCGTACTTGGTCAAGAACTGGGCCTCCTCGCAGGCAGAGTCACCGCCACCGATGACTGCAAGCGGCTTGTTTCTGAAGATGGGCACGGCACCGTCACAGACAGCACACGCGGAGATCCCCGCCTGCCAGTACTTCTCCTCGCCAGGGAGCCCCAATCTCTTGGCGGAGGCCCCCGTGGCCAAGATGATAGCATCTGTGGTGATTGGCTCCTCATCCTCGCAGAACTCGGGCCACAGCTTGAATGGTTTCGACGACAGGTCGACCTTCGAGATCGTCTCCGTGATGATGGTCGTCCCAAACTTCACGGACTGCTGTCTCATCCTGTCCATCAGTTCCGAACCGGTCAACGCATCCGGGAAACCTGGGAAATTCTCAATCTCTGTCGTGGTCGTCAACTGCCCACCGGCAGCAATACCGTTCGCAAGCATCCCCTCGTACATAGTGGGCTTTATCTCGGCACGGGCCAAGTAGATGGCCGCGGTGTGTGCAGCAGGCCCGGAGCCGATAATAGTGATTTTGTTGTGGACCATTTTAACCAGTTGAGTAACCTTAATTGTTGCCTGATTTTGAAGTGGTTATGCTTTCAACCGAACCCTCTGATTCTTAAAGAAAGGGGAGCCAGATCGTATCTCGAAACCACAGTTTAAATACCTCGAGCGGACCGCAACCAGCTTAGTCAAAGAGAGACCGGAACGTCGAGGGAGAAAAAAAAAAAAAGTGAAAAAAACGAGGTGTCAGTTTCTCGAAGAAGTTCCCGCTTACGCAATGCAGTCACCCGCGGGTGCTGCTGCCGTAATGGACGTCGAGGGTCTGGACGGGAGGATGAGGATGAGGGTGCTACTTCAGCTCCTGTTTAGTCCGCGTGTCCCTCAGCGAGCAGCGAGCTGGACTCGTCAGGGTGCGTATCGGTGCTCGCGCAACTTAGGTAATCTCTCTCCAGGTTTCTGAGCTTGTAGTCGTCCGCGTAGAGGACGTAGTACTGGTAGAAGTACACGAGGTCGAACGCGATGGTGCCCGCGCTTCCGAAGATGAACGGCATCGCGTTCAACACGAACCCCCACTTGTCTGTAGCATTGATGAAGTTGCAACTGGTGAAGATACTCACGTTGTATGTGATGTTCCCCAGTAGAGTCGTCGCGAACAGGAACGGCGAAATACCGTCTGTCGATTTACGCCTGTAGTTCTTGATCAGCTGCGGGACCCTTGCCCCGACGTAGAAGCACGCTCCGAGCCAGGATAAAGTGATGCCGATTTCGTCGTTCAGGTGGCCCTGGTTAGGCGGTGGGGGTACCATGGGAGGGCGGCTCGCGGACGCGGACGCGGACGCAGACAGAAGCAGGACGGGCATCGCGTTGCTCGCGTTGATTTGTGACGCTAGTGCTAGCGTAAATGCTAACGCGGGGCTTTTACCGCTACGGCCAGGCGTCCCGCGCTGTCCGGAGTGGTCGCTCCATATAGTGTCCCTCTCACCAGCTCTTTCCCTCTCGAGTGCTTCCTCTATCGAATGGTAGGAGAGGTTGGACCCGCGTGACACTCGAGAGAGCACGGGGACCGGTTCGTGGCCAATGGTAGCTAAGGTGTTGTCGTGGACGACTCCGTAGTAGTAGTACTGTCCGCATACAACCATGTCGTTAAGTAAGAAATAAACTGCAAGGACGTCCTGGAAGAGCAACTGTTTCGTCATCAACGCACCAATGAGCGAGGTCACATCACCGCAGAGCCAGCATATCAGGAACAAAGGCGACAGACCATCGACGGTCTTGTCTCTGTACGTTTCCAAAATCTGTGGGAATAGCGCCACAAACGAACTGAAAAACGATATGGATCCATTCACAGTGGATACCACAGGCCAAAAGGAATGTGCACAACTCATATTTCTTTTGTTTGGCACGTTTGGGAGGAGCGATGAGTAACAGTACAGTATCCCCACTGTCATAACAAGCATGCGCATACATTTTGTATAAGAAAGAAAAAAAACGGAGGAAAACTATCGTACGGCTTATCTCAAGTGTTTTTCCTCTTAATCTGCGCTGGACTCTTTCCCCGGCTCTGGTTCGTTATTTATGAATTAATTAGGGTGCTGTTTATATGTTGTTGTGTATGCGTATTTAATTGTTCGTGAATCATAGCTTTTTGTAGTAACTTAGCCAAGTTTCCACAAACTTGTAATTGATTTCAAGGGCTTCCTCCTTATTGATTGCTGGCATTGGGAAGGCGATGTTGACGTCTTTGATGCCCCGCAACTGAACTAGATCATCAAACCCGTAATGGTGGTTCATTAGAATATTCACAGTAAAGGACAAAAGAATTTTGTAATTTGGTACAATATGTGCAGCGGCGTAGACGTCCCAATCTTCGTTGGGTTGGTTCTCTGGTTTACTAGCTGGTGAGGAAAGTTGGTCGTTGTAGATCACCACAATATCCAGGATCCATAGGAACAGAGTATGTGATACCCTTTCCAACATGTTCCACCATGTGTTCATGTTCAGGCAGCTAGAATTAAATTCCTGTTTGAAGACGTCTTTCTTCAAGTAGTGGCACTGTAATATCTTATAGTCGTACTTATCCTTCATCATGCTGTTGAAGCACGTCAATTGGACAAGATTGACGAGCAACCAAGTGTTTTTTGGAGGGAATCCTTCCTTCAAGAAATGGTACATTAGTAACTCGTCCCCTGGGGTTATCCCGTATGTCGAGATTGCTTTCAGTTCTAATAACTTCTGCAAAGCCGGGTACAGTCTGTTGTCCAGCTCAAATGTACCCCTTGTTATGTTATCGTTTATCAAATTCTTAATCTGGAGTTCTTTATCCTTCGGGAAATCCATTTCCTCCAAAACAGAGGAGAGTTCCTCAAACTTTTCGACGAAATTGGTAAACACGTAGTTATCCGTCTGAAGAACAGAAGAATATATTTCGAAACGGTTCTTACTGCAAAGGGGCATTTCTTGCACAAAGGAATGTAGCATCTGTAGTGACGACTGTCTATTAAGTCCACGCTCGATGATCTTACCTAACTCCTTCTCGCTGTTCTGTAGCTTTGCAGAGTAGTTTTGTAGCCATTTTTGTTTAGCCAATGCCTCTCGACTGTACGATTCCATGGTCTCGTAAATTTCCCTTTCGTGGCTCCTTTTCTCCTTGAATGATTTTGGTGGTAACCACATGGGTCTTCCCTGGCTCATGACGTTCTTCTTATCATTAGATACCAGCCTCAAGTCCTCAAGCCCTTGGTCGCTCAATCTTTTGTATTCAAGCGGCAAGACATCTGCCGACTTGTTCCTCTCAGTCAATTTTTGGTGGGACAGTTGGTTACTCGTCTGATCGTACAAATACGACAGACTCATCGACGTCGCCTTCATAAACTCGGAGTCCGACCCGCCATCAATGCCTGGAACGCCCATCGTTGGAATTGCGTTGAAGTCCAGCACACTTTGGGAACGATGTTTCCCTCTCTGGGGACCCAATTCCGGGTTTTGAATGAAGGAACTCGTGGATGCATGCGCGACAGGGACGTTCCAAATGAAGGAGTTATCCGCATCTTCCACAATATCATTATCGTCGTCGGTATCGCTTACATTGTCAGGTAGATATACGGTGTCTTTCCTTCTTATAGACTTCCTCAGGTTCGTCTGGGTCTGAGAACGGCGTAACCTGTATCTCTGCGATGGAGTCATGGAAAAATGAGTTTTTACGTTGATTCTACCGTTGTTGTTGGTGGTGGCGTTAACTGTGGAAGGGTGTGCTAACAGCATTGAGGTGCTGTTAGCATGCATCTGAAGAAAAGTGTGTGGTTGTTTATGGAGCGCTTCCTCGCTTTCATTTATCACTGATATGCTCGATTGATTTCTGTTATGCGCGTCAGCACCCGAATTCGGGATTGACGGCGAGAACAGATCGGATGTTGCCGTAACGGAAGAATCCGATGAATTTGGTCTCTCGCGTCTTGTAAACTCGTAATTAGAAAATAGTGTTGGACTCTCGACGACATTTTGGAAAAGATTATCACTGGGCCTCCTTGCACCCTGGTGGCTTATCCCAAGTCCGAGAATCTTCATACCGTACTTGTTTTTGCGCAAAGCAGCACCGTATTTGTCCTCTGTATTTGATCCGTCTGTCGATTGTGACGCGTCTGAGCAAGTTCGGGACCTGTTACTGTTGTAATTTGTGGACGTATCACTGGCAGTGCTTCCGACACGCGAAATATCGTCAGCCAACTTCCCACTTGTTACATTTACTTGCTCCTCCTCTTTCAAAGTGTTCAGTTTGCTGATCGCGTGAATAGATGTACCTGCCATACTCATTATTGGTTTATTAATATTTTAGAGGCTGCAACTATAGCAATGTTGTTTGCCTGGTTCCGTTCAGGATAATCCAATTTGTAGCAGCAACGTTAATGTATAGCAAAAGAATCTAAAGAAAATGTGGAAAAGAAGTTCAGTTGTCAATTATCCAGTTTTAAATGACACCACTTCGTCAATTATGGTTGCTCAAGTTCGGAAAACCTGGCCCCCCCCTCTCAGATCCGCAATGCGGTGTCGGTGTGCATTTATTTTAAATACTGGTCAATCCGTCCAACACCACCGCTTCGTGCTTGGTTCACTAATTCTAAAATTAAACACGCATCGCCTGTTGTCTGGTTTGCAACGGTGCACTATTCGGGAATACGCGCCCCAAAATGGAAATTGGGCAAGCAGCAATCAAAAGGGGGAAATGAAAAAATTCCCGATCGGGACGTTTTTTTGCGGACAAAAACGCAGCCTGTTTTAGGGCTTGGGGCTTTAGGGCTTGGGGTTTTAGGGTTCCGGGAAATTAGGGCTTGGAGAGGGGTGTTAGGGTTTTGTTGCAAGCCCTAGTTTAGGGCTTGGTGATTAGGGCTTACCAGAACCCTAACTGGGCAGGGATACAAACCCTAAAGTGAACAGTTTACCTTGGAATTCATGCGGTCTCAGATGAGAATCTAGTGGTTATGGTCCAGAAGGTAGTGTATAGGTTCCAAGTTTGAACCAGTTTATCGGGGGATATCTGTCAGTGTGTGTGTGTGTGTGTGTGTGTGTGTGTGTTAATGTTGAGGAGGGGTCAACGGATCTGCTGTACTTGTAATCGATGGTACAGTGCTATTAGTAGTGGTACTAGAATTTCCACAAATGACAGATTAAATGAAGTCGTTTCTCTAATTAAAGGACATACGCCCGGTAAACCTCTCGGGAACTCTGGTAAGAAAGAAATTATGGATTTTGTGGACTCTTTGGGGCCCGATTATACTCCTATCAAAAAACTAAAGACTGCATTGAAAAAATCTAGTATGTATAATGGACTTACATTGAGGGATAAAGGAATCTTTAAAAAATCAAGGGATTGGAGTTTGGCTTGGTTGATGCTCTACAGGAACGTTGATAAGATAGAGTACAATTTTTTCAAAACACAACTCTCCAAGACTATTATAAATTGCGATTTGTCAACACACGATAAGTTCAAAAGACTCTACGAGATTATACGATGTCAGGCCCAAGTGTTCCCCTGTTCTCGAGACTCCGCATCACTTTCTATCCCAGAGCCAATTCACAAATGGTTTTACGATCATTTATCCCCAGATGAGTTGGTGAGCCACTATTTGTTTCTAATCAACAGTGATGTAAATCTTAGTTCATCTGAGTCGATTAATCAGCTTACTTTTAAAATGATGCAAAGTTCAGAGACAGAGCGTTCCACAGCGACATTTGAAATATTTTTAAACGATCCCTCAAAACGTCGAACGTTTGAAGATAAGTTTGTGAAACTGCATGATTTTGAAACCATGATCTTAATTGTCAACGCAGTTGTGCGAAGAGACCATTGGAAGCACTTAGAAGTTTACCTTTCCGCACTAGTAGAAAAAATAAAGATGAATAGAGATTTTAACATCAATGTAAACAGTGGGAATTTGAGGTACTTTTTCGTAAGGTTTTTGAATGAATTACTCTTTATTGTTTTGAAAAAGGGAGATACACCTCTAGTTGCAGCAACATTCGAGGCGGTTGTGGAAAGTATCAAGGAAGAGACTGGAGTAGATACTATATCACTATTGAATAAACCGATTTTGCAACTTCTAAACAGGTTGCGCCGAGAAGATGCCCAGGATGAAATATTTTCTCTCGTTTCCCTATTAAACAGTTTGCCGTACCAGAAGAAGTCTTATAACTTGAACAAAAGACTGATAACGGAATTGGCGACATCGTTAAGATCATTTAATGACCCGAAACTTACGTGCCAGTTCCTGTGCTCATCCATCCAAGATCCAGATATTGCAGAGCTTTTCAATTCTTTGGGGCTTTGGGGTTGGATATGGCACAACGACGGAATCGTGTTAGATTCTCATCAACTATCTTCGGAAGTTTTGAATTTGAAACCGTTGCTTTCACAACAGTTTAAGATAAAGACCAATGAACTCCAGCCTTATTTGAATGAAATGTACTATATTTTAGTGAAAACATATTCCACCATCCTACCGCAAAGTAGGTATAAGGAGTTCATCCTTGATCTCTATTCAAAATACGTGGCAGTACTAACAAAGCGCTACAAAACGTACCATTTCTATATGCATGACACAGGGGTACTACTGTTGTTGCTCAGAAGCACGATATATGGACTTAAAGATTGGAAACTAGCATACAGTATGCTTATGGACTTTTACTCCCATAATTTTGTCGACAAAATAAGAAATACTTCGAGGGAATGCCCGTTTTCTCTTGTGATTTACAGTAGTTCTGAACTGGTCCTCTCTGAAATTGTTCCACTTCTAAGCATAATGGAAAAGAGACAAATGCCCTTGACCTTTAAAATATGTACCAAAATGGTGTTGGAATTTCTAAGAGAGAAAAGAGTAAAGGAGGCCGAGTACTGGTATCAAAAGATAATACATGGACAATTTGACGTTAGGCATAAGCCCCTAATTGAAGCGATAAAAAGTAATGGTTGGGAATTCCCCCCAAATTTTGACAAAACTTTATTGACACAATTAGACGATGATCATGAACTTCTCGGAAAAACTGCAGAAAACAGTGACCCGGTGGAAAAGAGTTTGTTCTTACAAGATGGCGAGAGTAACGATGAGAGCTATCAAAACATTTTTGAACTCCTCGCGTCATTTGAAAAACCTCCGAACATTAAGGTTCAAGAGCAGGGATAAACGTGCAATGATAATATTCTTTAGTAGTATTCTAGAAAAAATATGTACATAAACGGCATCTAGAAATCGCGAACTAATTTTTCTGTTAATTGCTACTCTCCAAATTAAAGTCTATATTATTAACTTTGAGAAAATAACCATACACATGTAATTGTTAGGATAATTTGTGGGAGTCCCCGAATATAGCTGGCTGGCCACCAAATATACAACGGCACAGAATACTGTTAACCCGGGTGAGGGATTTATTCATAAGTGTGCCCTACAGATACTTCCGAATCATATGTAACCAGGCCATGCAGGATTGTCTCAGGCCTTGAAGCTTCTCTGAATATGAACCAACGATAACCAAGTATTACCAAGGATAACTGATTAACTAATAATCATAGCAAGGTACAACCAACGGGTAGACTAGCGTATATACGTAGATATTAGCTAGATTGTATAAGAACCTAGTTTGACCCTAGTCCACATCAACAACCGAGTCTTACGCTAACAGTAATTGTTTGATATAGAATTTTCTGCTACCGTACAATAGTACCCATTGTCCACCACTTTCTAACAGTGATGGCCTCTTCTCAAAAAATCTACTATTATAATATACAATTTTAATTGTTAAAAACAAGTCTAAAACCACGCCATATAACTTATATCTGTTGCAGCTAGGTTTCTTGGATTTACAGCTGAGCTTATTAAATCCAATACAAACTGTGTTGTTATCGCAGGGTTTGAACTCAAATGACCTAATTGCGCAACCCTCTTGATAATAAGATCGACGTTAGATTGGACCATTTGCCTCAGTTGAGGGTTTTCGACAATTGGGCGGTGTAAGTTGCTATACCACGAAATAATCTCATCCCTGATGAATAAAGTCAAGTATGTGTTCAGTTCATTTTCTGGCTCCTTCAATGCACGGGCTATTGAGAACATAACAACAGAAAATATGCCTTCTAGCCCAGAATCGCCAATCAACTTCTGTATGTTAGGCGTCAGTCTAAATGGGACAGGCTCATTGTTGTGGAAGATTGGTGCATCAGCCGGCAAATCGAGTTCGTTGTTTTTCAACACGGTCTTTACCCTTTCAAATGGATACCTCGAGGGTAGCATTTCTAACGTGAATACGTCACCCGAGCTCTTGTCTATATGAATTTTGTGCGGAGTACGGTTATTGATCATCATCATGTAGGACAAGAAGGTAAAAGTACCGTAATTTGAAGCAAACTGCTTACGAAATAGCCAGAAATCTTCAAACTCGCGATAGATGCCACTGAAGTAGTTCTTAAGGATTGTCGAAGGGGCATACAACGACTGTATCGAACTAAAGATTTCTATCTTAACAAGTGTATTGTCCGGGGTCGGCAACGATTTATCGTGAGCCGTATTCAGTTCCTTGGATATAAAGTCTTGTATGTCATCTTGACTCACACCTGTCTTTGCGCAGTATTCATCATATATTTGATGTAAGGTGGTGAACGAAGCGCTGTCATTCATTATCCTTGTTTGAGGTGATAATGGTACAGCAACTGGCAATGTGAACTGTACATCACGCCGTCTGGTTTGGACGCTCTTGGCTAACAGCTTGTTCAACAGTCTGTAGAGTTGGAACATCCTTTCTTCCCTTCTAGAATGTCTTGCTGCAGGTGATTGAACTGCAAAAGAATGCAAACTACCATCGTGACCCCGCAAGTTCAATCTTCTATACGAGGAATGGGTGCCACGCACAAAATTAACGGCAGGTAAAAATCTGGCAATCTTAATGAAATGTGCATTATTGTCGTGATTCATCAAATACTGGCCCGGTATCTCTATATCTTCAAACTTTTGATGGTGAAAGTTACTCAAATTTGGACAAACTCTCTCCAGATATTCAATTTGAGGAGCCCTGTTTAATTTGTTTTCCAACCTTCTACGCCAATAGCTCAGCCTCTTCAAGTACGTCTCAAAGTTCGGTTTGCTCTCAATGAAATCAGCATTGAACTTGGGTTTCACGTGCGGATCTAATAACGTTTCTGACAATCTAATCAAATTCGTCTCCGTATTTTGGGGTAGGGTAGAATTTTCTCTTGGTAACGGTAGACGGTTGTAATTGAAGGTACCATCAAGCAGTAAAACATTGATCAATCTAAAAAGATCTTCGTCCGTTGTCGTTTTGAAACGTTCATTAATCTGAGCCACTAATGACTCCAATGAAAGAGCTAACAGTGGGTATGCGGTTTTTAGAATGTTACTCAATTCTTGTAGGTGTTCCCATGGTTGCCGCAAGCCCTCTGGCTGGCTAGCCGCAGTACTTTCCTTCTTATCTGCCAGGACCGCCATTGTTCTTCTTTGTATAACAGCAAAGTCTTCTCTGGTGGTCCGAAGTTGGAAGTGCAATGCTTGAGGATAACTTTTTGCTATACGGATCAAGATTTGGCGAACCATGTTGGCCTCCTTGTGTGAAAGTGAGGTCAGCAACTGTGGAATAAAGGTTATCCAATACCATACAGGAACCTCCCCGCGGAAAGACTCGAAAGCCTTGGTCAAGGAGCCTGCATCGTCATCCATACTTATCAGCCACAAAATTCGGCACAGCAAGCTTCTTGTCTTCGGGTTTTTATACAGACCCGCTGCTTGTAAGTAACAGCTAATTGCGTTGCTGGCATAGCTGATGTTATTAGGTTCTTCGACTAAGCGACGATCATTGAAATAACCCCATTGTGCCCAAGCTTTCGCGAGGTTCAGGTCTATCTGAACAGCAGTAGCAAACGCCTGATTCGCCTCATCGTATGCCTTCAATTTAGATAAGAACATACCCTTTAGGGTGAAAAATTCGGCTTTCTGACCTGTGTTAAAGTAGACCAAATTGGTATTACTGATAACGTCCAAGCCCGTTGTCAACTCGTTCATATTCTGGTAATGGCACTTGGCCTGTTCACGTAGTTTCAAAAATGCCTCTTGAATTTCAATGTTTGGAAGCGTGTAGATACGGGCTAACTGGCTGATACAAACATCAGGCATATCATGTTCTCTTGCCACATGGGCAAATCTATTTATAATCCAAGCCAGCTCATGGTAACCTCTGTAAGCATGGGTGTTAATAGCATTATTGCTATTATTTTGTTGAAGTGTAGGGACCAATGGAAGGTAAGCGTTATTGATGACTTGAAAGGTATGTTGCCTCCAAGTAACCAAGTCGTTCCACAAATCAATATCATCCCAGATATTTGGAAGCCTGTCTCTCCACGCCAAGAAAACACGTTTCACTTCTTGTGCCTTCGAGTCTATATTTTGCGCAGTAGTAGTGTGAAGGTTGGTATACACATGCGTAGCCTCAAGGAACTCTAAGTATTGTTGGAAGCCATGTAGCAGCCATTTATGAGCTGGTGTGTATCTCTGTGGTAGCGATATCCATTTGTGTAGACTTAGCTGAATACCTTCGTCACATAGTCTTCTCACATCTTGATCTCCCTTGCCGGTATCGGCAAAATTTTGAAGGGCAAGGAATGTTTCAAACATTTGTCTTCTTGGTGTGGGCACATCCATTAAACTCTTAACAGATTGCTCAAGTGCTTCTCTGTCTGAATGCCAATCAGCCACCCTCCATCCACACTCCAGCAACAAATCTGTAAATCCTTCATGTTTGGCTAGTTCGGTCAAGATATCCCATTGCTGTAGCTTCTCGGCACAAAGGATCCAGTTATCTTCCCAAAGCGCATATTCTGATTCAGAATACGGTAAGGCACCACTACGCGCTTTAACCTGGGCAATCTCATATAATTGCTGAGCTTTATCCCATAATCCAACTTGTTCATAGGATAAACCAATGTTCGTTTCATTGTATTTGGCTCTTCTCCTCCATAATCCATAAAATATATCATCTTCTTGTAAGTTCCGGTATAGTTCTAACAACGCCTCCTCGTTCGCTTCTATGATTTTCGCGTTATCAATACTGTTACTATCTTGAATTGATTCAAGAAGTTTAATAGCCTGGTACCACGAGTTATATGAAATCGCCAAATACTTCACTAAATGGGGTGGAATTTCTAAGTTATCAATTTTACTGATCGAGTTCAGCAGCATGGTTATCACATTTCTCTTCGGATTCAGCTGACGTGAGTGGTAAGGCTTTGAAAGTAAAGTTATTAACGATCTCACAAATCCATATTTTTCATTTCTTGGGATGCATCTGTACACTTGAGAGAACAAATCAGACCAAGCATTTTCGATTGCTCTGGAATCCTGATAAAACAATTCTACCAAAGGATCTAAAATATCACTTGCTCTAATATCACACAAGTTTTTCATTGAATGTTGGTGATTAATGATATATTCTTTAAGTTCATCAGCATTTTCATCGACAGTCAATTCAACATTCAGAGGTAGATTGCTTTGCAATAGTTCTGGAGGAGAGAAATGGTACAGATTTTTAGGACTTAGCACATGATCTTTATCAAACGTTCCGTAAAGAAGTTGAGTAGCCTGGTTTAGCCATGGATAGTCGGACACAAATTCCCAGTTTTGGTCGCGGATTACGTAGTATAATCTCTCTTTAATATCCTTCTCCAAGCTTCCTTGCAAAATTGTCATAAATCTTTTTCTGATGTCAATATTTTGTGTTCGTGTCCCCGATAAAAATGGTTGTTCCATCCTGACTGTTATCTCAGTGTTGTTATATTGTTTCTCTTCGAAAAGTTCTAAAACAATTTCATAGAATAGTTTTGACAGCGATGGTTCTCCACGTACCTCAAATGCTAGCATTTTTGTTAAGATAGCTGATTTCTCCTTTATGGTCGGGAATATATCCGTATTGAAAGCCCATGATCTAGCAATGCTGACAATCTTTCGTAAAAATACTTGGTCCATAGAACGATCAATTAGAAGCGCAATTGTAGAGAGAAATGGCCTGCGTGAATCCCCTAATAACGATACTTTCGCTGACAACAAGCACAGCAGTTTTTCTAACAGTTTTGTTGTTATTTTTGCTTCTTCCATTGTCACAGCATCCTTTGGCTGAGAAGTACTCAAATGATCCTTGCATAATTTATTGAATGTTTTCATTATTGGAGTAAGTAAAGAATCGACTGCGTCTGGAAAGTTGACAAACAAGGTCCATACTAAGGTAACACCTGCTGTCACAGAAGCCGTCCCCTGTAGGTCTTGGTTAACCGTCGATATTAGATTATTAATAAAATGTTTCGAAGGCGTATCGTTGTCTGTGACTTGAGTAAAATCGCCCTGTATCCTTATTGCTTTCAGAATTATATTCAAAATTTTGACAAGAGCTTCCTGAATATCGTGGTGGTTTATTTTAATCAGTTTCTCCAGCAGAGATTCAGTTGTTAATAGATTTTCCACCATCCATTCGGTTGATTTATTGTTTAAGAAAATGTAAAGAATGTCCAATGTATTGATACAGCAATAAACAGCATTTTCTGAATCAACATCGGTATCGCTGAAAAACTTTTCAAAGTACGAGAGTTGGATGTTCACATCGGACCAATGTTTCGAGGAAAGCAAATTCGAAAGTATATTCAGCGCTTTCAGTCCTAGATCGTCATCGCTAGCCTTGTGATCAATAGAACAGACATACCTGATTAAAAAGGACACACAAATTTCTCTCAGCTGGGTGGGAACAGTGTAATCCTTTACGGTGCTAAAATTGTTGCTACCTTCTTCTGTATCAGCAGAATTTTCAGCCATCTCTATATCTCCATCGGGGTCGGTTTTCACGCCAGGTCTTGATTCAAAAGCTTTATCCTCCCATGTAGCTATCATTGAGGCAAGGTCAATCGCGAGGCTCTGGATTTCTGGATTCGAGTTTGGCGCAAAGGTCATTCTGTTCATGTGGTTTATAACGTTTGAGATGAACAAATGCCGTGTGTCGTAAAAGAGCTCAGTATGACTTACCAAAAATTGATAAAGAGTGTTGTTTCTGTTATACTTGTTTTCAAACATAACCCGCTTGACCCAGTTAACCCATTCGTAGGGGGTCCCAGATACTTTCATTCTCTTATCAATAACTGGAGCTAGTGTATCTAACGATTGCTTGACTAAGTACCTGCTTTCTGTCTGTGGGTGTCTCAACAGAGCCACAAATACTTGTGTGACAATATTCAAGGGAAAGTCATACTTGGCAATGAACAGAGTAATTGTTAGGTAAGCGGACTGCTTGACCAGTGTATCTTCTAATTTGATGAAGTTCCAGTTGAACTTGATGATATCTTTTCTTATATCAGTAATCAATTCGGGAGCCCACTTGACAAAGACAGCGGATATCTGAAGTAACTCAAACCTGTAGAAATCAAGTTTCCCAGAAACATTCGATAAAAGTTCTGCATTGGAAGATTTCCATATCTTTGTGTGAATGATTTTCAACCATTCCGGGATTCCATGCTCCTGTGTAAGATGTTTCAAGCTCTCGTACTCCGTTCCCTGGTATATCAATACAGGTTTGATTAGATATTTCAAAATGAAAAAGCGGACAAGCATGGAGCTATTGTCAAGCATAAAATTCAAAGATAACTCCAAGAAATTATTCAATTTGGCAGTATCTGACGATGCCGTGTAGTTTTCCCAGATGAAAAGGTGAACAGATGGCAGAATTTTAATATCGTTCAGAATCAAAAAGTCAATAAACTGAAGTAGAAGTCGTGTTTGCTCGTCTGCATCGAATGAGATATGCTTCAAGTAGAGAACTTGGTATTTTTCAATAGTTTGTGTCAGCTGCAATTCGTCGATGCAGAACGCGTTTGATTTAACAGTTTGGGAAGTTATTTTCAGCATATCACCCAGTTTAAAGATCATATCTCTTTGCCCTTTCAACCATGCGTCGCCTCTAATTTCAGCAATGGTGTCAAAGATATCAACCATATTGGCAAAAAAGCTCACAACTCTCACCTGGTTTGATGGGATATTAGAAATATAATAGTTGTGAAAGTTCCCCAGCTCCTTCTCAAAATCATCAGCTAGGTCCTTTGCTTCAGGGAGCTTGATAATGTTACAAGTAAACAGAACTAACTGACGTAAGGCCATATTTTTCTTGAAGTAATCAGTCACAGAGGTGTGAAACCTGTTCAGATATTTGGCGAGCGGGACACGGAAGGGAGAATCTAGCTGGATCCTGAGCTTTCTCTCCAATAACATTATTTTTAGTAATAGATCATTCAAAAACATATCAGCTCTGGGTGGTAGTAAATGGAAGATATTTATGATGCTGGTAATGATTTCGGTCGGTAGTTGTTTATTGATATCCTTACCAAACAAACTGTCCATCACTTCAATTCTGCACCACGCGTTCAAATGATCCAATAGTTTCTTCCCTATTTCTACTTTGAAGTAGGCAATCAGCAGTTCCAACAGCTTTGAGAGGGCGTAGAGTCCTGACACTGTGAGCTTTTGGTGGTCTGATAAATCCATGAGCATCGGTTTCAGACCATTTTGGAGTAACTCCTTTGGAAGTTTAGAATTTTCCTCCAAAGCACCCTTTAGTGCTTCGTATGTGGTATCTATTATTTCACGAGAGTTTTTGAGCATCGTTTTGAAGAAAACTGCTAAAATTCTAATTCTAATATTGCCTTGTTGAGCGGTTGAGAATTCCTCGTTTTTGAGGGCTAATGCCAAAAGGCGGATACACGATATCCGTAATTGTACCAACTGGTCCGATGTCTTGTACTCAACAACCCTTTGTGTCGTCGATAACGATTCGTCGTCTGCATCAGCTAGAACAATTACTTCTTGCAACAATCTGAATAACTCTTCATTGAAGGTCAAAAAAGAGTCTGGTAATCCCAGGCAGTAAGTGATCGCATCGACATTACCGATCTGCATTGTAAATGGCAGCGCTCTTAAGGGTTTCGCAAATATTGGTGACAATAGAAAGCTCTTTGACTTCTCCATCAATTTGACAATTGGAATACCTGTGGTTTCGTGAATGGCTTTCAAGCAAGTCTGACAGGAAGCCCTTACCTGTGGATTAGGATTACTCAACTCAACCACAATATCGGTAATTGAGTGATGTAGTATCTTAGATTCCAGATCATTCTCCGTAACACCTTCGAATGTTAGGCGAAGCACTTTTAATAGCAGCTCTTCCGCACTCTTATTCAATGAGCTAGGAGTTCCCATTGGAGCATCTTTCAGAACAAACGAAAATGCGCTAACCAAATCAGGTTGTATTTTCTTCAAAAAGTCCAAAGAAAGTTCTATATCAAACACAAGAGTCTTTATACCAAGAATACCAGCCTTTTTTTCATAGAATGCTTCTTTGTAGCAGTTGTGCATAAAGTGTTTCATTAACTCGTAAACCAAAGAGTGCTCAAAAACAAGCTCATCTCCGTAAATTAACTTGGACTTTTCGTGAATTCTCTTGATGGCATATATTGCAGTCTCCTGGACCTCGGGTATATGGCATGATAAAGACGAGGAGATTGTTTCGACAATTGTGACGCTGTCCAAAACCAACTCGGGTTGTTGTATATCAAAGTTGAAGAGATTGCACAAATTGCGTTTCCTCATCATCGAATTGTTGACGTAAAGAAGGCACATGTGATCTATAATATGTTTCAGTAACTCGGTAGCCTCCTCTTTCAACTCTGGAATTGAACATGACAGAAAAACAGATTCTAAAAGTTTGATGAAGAGCTCCTCTTGTTCAGAAAACTGTTCTCTATCGATTGGTGATTCAACATCAAAGTTTTCCTTGACTTCGTACTTGTCGAGGGACTGTATTTCGCAAACTTTTCGGACCAGTACATCAAAATTATCAGAAAACTCTATGGATGACTTGAAAAACAATAATAGAATATTCTTCAAATACATGTAGGCCTCTTTTTTATAGTTGACATTAACTTTGTAATTGGTCAGTACATCCATTGCAGACCGAACACCAGGTGTGACAGAGAGTGGAAACTCGCCATCAAGTCCAACAGCTTTGAAGTGAGCAATTACTTCGTAATCAAGTGCTTTCTCTGTTTCTAGATCAGTAGGCGGTTTCAAGAACCGACGATTCCTTCCCCCTAACTTTCCGAGAATTTTTACTACCGTGTGGCTTATCGTATGGTTGTACGGTTGAGGTTGCAGCAGCTTGAATAAGGACTTAATGACGTCATCGACAACCGGTTCGATGATCGGATCAAAGTATTCCGCCGTCAAATTATCAACACACAGTTCAAGTGTCCTCAGACCTTGAGATATCAACTCAGGATATCCCTGTAAGGCAAACACAAGCGGTTTCATCAGATAAGGCAAGTACGGGGCCAAAACACTCAATCTCACGGGAACTGTTATACACAATTCGACGTATAATTCGCGTTCTTGTGGTAGTCTGGCTGTCAGAATCATTTCATTTAGGGTTTGTAGCAAAACCTGTAGTATTGGTTTAATTGACCGGTAGAGATTTTCAAACCTACCACCACCTATACTTCTGAAAAGTGTCCTTATCAAATAAAAGTATGCCAATGGTTCTTCTGCTTCAGTAGAGAATTTCAACGAATCTAGAATCAGATCATTTAGGTACGGTAATAAGACCATTTCATTTGTATTTGGGAAAAGATTTACCGACATAAACGCCAATTTGAATAACCTTATCAAAACGTTTGATTCAACAAAATCAACATTACCCAAATTCTTTAGTTTAGTGTTCAGGAACCGCAAAAGGATACTTGCAAAATTAGGAGAAGTCACTTCCGTTGTTAAAAATGATTGAGCTACATGTAGCAAAGCGGAATCTTTTAGCATGCTTTCGTACAAGAACCCAATCTCAGACTCGATGATCTCATCGAAAGTGGAGCTGTCAATTTGAATGAACATAAATGCCAGATATTCCATCAGTTCCCGTCCGTCTTTACTAGCGGCAATAGGCAGTGTCGGCGATGAGACGTCAAAGTGCTTTTTATTCAGTGCATTGAGTTTAATGTTTTCATTGGCGAAGAATTTCAAGCCTATGACGCACTCGTGAAACAAGTTCCTAAACATGACAACCTCCTCATAAGAAAACACTCTGGAAAGCCCGGCCCATTGTTTGGCATGCGCCACAGTAAATTCATTTGGTGGTGGGTTGAAAACTTTCACATCATGCACAATTGTCTTCAAAAACGACATCAACGTGCGGTAAACATAGAAGGCGTCTTTTATAGGATCGGAGTTCGAAACGGGAGTCATTCTGATGGGCGCATACTCATCTAGATTGAACATGTCAACGTAAACTCCCTGGTTACTTTCGTCCTTTATCGAATCTTTGCTGCCTTCTTCTTTCTTTTCTGTTCCTGACAATTCCTCAGAAGGTGGGAGCTGTTCGATCTGTTTGAACTGAAACGTCTTCTCCATAAACATATCGGGGCTGATGTCTTCAATTTCTATTTCTATTTTGGCGCCCTTCGACTTTTCGAGTTTCCTCTTTTGATAGATTTCGTGTTGTGCCATATGCTTGTCGTACTCCATATTGAGCATTTTGAACCGTTTAGTGTAAGAGTTGATGATGATCATCAGTAACTTCTTGGCTCTAGATGCCTCCTGAGGGTTTTCTTTCCCCAACTTCAGTATTCTCTCCACAAGGTTCAACAGCAACTTACCACACATGATTTGGACAGTATACGCCAGGGAATCATCCAGCAAAAACTCTGTGTACATCCTTACCGTTTTTTCGATGTCATCCAGTCGCAATTCCGTACGCGTATTGTGAACGAAGTCTGCTAAAGTACTATAAGCTAGCGGTCTGAGGGTATGGTGTGTAGTGAAACCTTTGCCAACCAAAACATCCTCATTGAAGAGATACTTTAACTTTGGCAGAAATAACATCTTATAGTTTGTTGAGAGAATATGTCTAATCGCATGCAATAGTTCCTTACGCGCGGATGACAGTTCAGGAGGGCAGTCTTGTAGTAGTCTGATAATTACGTCTGGAACAAACTCGGCATTATTCTGCAAAAATTCTGCGGCGTAACTTCTGATGAAAACGTAGGCCAAGAACGATGTTGCCTTTATTTGGGTAAGGATGAAGTCGCAGTAAATACTTCTATCTCTGATCTCGGGAGAAACATCGACATATATCATCCCCCTACTTTCCGCCTCTTCCCGAGCGTTTTTTTGTTGTTCCACTTCCAGCTTCAATAGGTTGAAGATATAAGGAGTGAATTGTTGGATAGAAGTTCTCGTCAGCTGTTTGTAAGAAGAATATAGAGTCACCATAGTAATTGGACACTCTGACAATATTTTAAACGAAAACATAGAGCTTCTTAGGGATCCCTTTATAACTTTGGCTGAGAACCCTTGGTCTGACCTTTCAGTAGCCTCGCTGTCATGTTTTAAGGGGTCAAACTGGCTCTGGACAATATCTGGGTCCAACAAATTTTCGCTTTGTTCTTCACCAGAGCCAGACGGGCTTGAATGGGTGCTGTTAGCATCCGTAAACTCTCTTGTTACCAATTCAGGAGCGTTTTCGTAGAATTTGATAATAATGGCAATGAAATCTTCCACCTTCTCTCCCAGGGAATTTTTGAAACTCTTGAAGAGAATTGTTAGGATTTTCATACAGAGAACACCGTTATCCTCATTTTCCTTCGGTAGTATAGACAGTAAACTGTTCAAAACCAGTTCCATCTGCGTCTCCGACAAATGGTTCATAAAGCAGTTGTTGATGAGCTCTAAAATTGAGTTTCTCAATTTCTGCTCAATGGAGAGTTTGTCAAAGGATATAGGCGTCTTCTCCAAAGTTTGTAATAGTACAGGAATCATCTTATTCATAAAGACCTCGAAATCATCGTTGGACTTCCCGTCCATGAAGTCTTGGAGTTCCAATAAAATATTTAGTCTATCATGGAACGACAAGTTGGCATCATCGAACTTCGCGACGAAATCGTCCAATCTCGACGTCAAAGACATATGTGCAAATTATTCGCCAAGTACAAGTTATTGAAATACTGTAGCAGATATAATTCGACTCAAACGACACCTAAAATAAGGCAAAGCAAAGGTCAATTGTAATTATCTTTACGATTTCCTTCTGGTTCACCTGTTATCGTGTGTCTTTGAATGCAGCACCGCGAGTGCGTTGAGGAAATGACCAAATTGTCACTAGAACAACACTGTTTTAAACAACTCTGAACTATAAGCTTGTATATTTTTTCAATGAGAAGAAGGAAAGAAAAAAACATCAAGAAATTGAGAAACTCGATGTTTGACCTGGAAAAGTCCCAGTCACGTGTATACCTTCCTCTTTAGGAAGTTAGCAGGTGGGTACGTTGGATGGCAGAAACGTCAACTTGTCCCGCTGCTGGGGTGTATTTACACTTATGAAGAAAAAAGAATTGTAATGAGCTCCAAAAATGCTCTAAGGTAGGTCCGAACTTTCAAACTTTCAGATCATGCGACTGAGCTACTGAAGCAAGTTTAAGAAATTTCCATCTTCCTATAGTATCGCGTGCTGCTGACGAAGTCTGGAGCGGTAGTAGTTCGCGGCCTGTTTGGCTCCTACAATAAGTCAAGTCTTACTAGTAATTGTTCCATCTATATATTCGAATCTTGTTGATTCTTGGAAAATTCCGTGGAACAACGTAATTTTGTCCCGACAATTCAAAGTTTGTGGGGTCGGCAATTTGTTAAATCAAGTTGCGTAGACATTTTTTGCTTGTTGTATTTATCTACATTCTTTCGTTTGCGAGGTTCTTGGAAAGAGTCAGGTACTATCTTGATAATTCTTCGCAACTTTAACGTGGGGTAAAATCCTTTATAAGAATGTACTGGATCACAAAAAAATAATGACGCTAGATATTAACCTCTTTAACGTACAAAATCTTTGTCGCAATATCCAAAGAATCTACTACGATCTATGTTAATATCTAGCGACATTATTTTTTGGATAGGTCGGCACGCATCTTCTTCAAGGAAACGTTCTTAGGAGACGAGTAACGGTTCTGCCAGTAGCTACGTGAATTCAAACCGATTTCGTGTGAAAGTACTCAAAGGCTGCGATACTGCAGAATAGAACACCTCACAGTACGCATATAAAAAATCATTTCATCTCTTCAATAGTTACTGTAAAACTCAATAACCCCCATGATGTTCCACATATCAGACCTCGCACCACACAGCCTCTAACCCAAGTTCTGTCCAACTACTCATCTATTTATAAACTCTGAACAAAGACCGCCAGGTAAATAACGGTTTTTGCTGATTTTCTTTTTCTTCGATATTTTTTTCTTTCGTGAAGAGTGTATATACATGAGGCTCATCAGTATTTTGACTTTGTAGCATGCTTAGACTGCGTACGAGGACCCTAAACATCGCGTATTCATCTCCGTAGTACACCTTTGCATATGTCACGACTCTTTTGGTATTTCCAGTTCACGGTATTTTATCTTGGGTTCTGGAACGCAGTGGCCTTCGGAAAGTCGAATACGAACGATAACACACTTGGAATACCGGTCCTACCAATATATTGTGACACAGATGGAGTGTATTACGCCAACGTCTCGCTAGGTTCCCCTGCGCAACCCCACAAGATGAGGATAGATATAGGCAAGCCTTACAGTTGGGTCATTTCGGGCGCGGAAGACATACAGTGCAATAAACTGCATAGTGGTTGCTTCGAAAACGATGTTTTTTACCCTAATGAGTCAATAAGTGGGGTGTCCCTAACCAACTCCTATCAATACAGAATGAACTTTATTGATAACGTCCGTGTTAACGGTACGCTATTCATGGACACCATGAATTTCACTGACACAACTATGTTGGGCAACCTATCGAACACGGTACACAATAGCAGCATGCTGACTATGACTTCAGATTATCTTGCCCTCCGAAATCTTTCATTTGTCACGACAACCAGTTCTACAACAGATATAGGAAGTCTGGGGCTTGGCGGAGCGATCCACAGTTCCGTGTTTGATATCGACAGTGAAAACTTCAACGATTCCTTTTTCCTGCTAAGAACTTTGGAAAACTCCAATTTAATAACATCCAAATCGTATTCCCTATGGTTGGGTAATTGTCATAGAACTATTGACACGATTACACCAAACGCAGATCACGGAGGTGTGCCTGGTAAATTGATTCTTGGTGCAGTGGATCCATCTTTATATGAGGGGGAATTTTTCCAGTTTAATACAATTTCGTACATTGAACCTTCGCATAATCTGTCGACTTATGGTTATCCCATTTTACCGATGGGTCCGATTTACATGGCTTCTCAAGCTGGGAGAAGATTGAATATGACCTCTGAACAGTTTTTGCAGCCAGCACTGTTGGACTCCAGTTTTGTCGGGAGCTTTCTACCTGCTAACACGATCATTCAAATTGCTATCCAGATTGGGGCAATTTACGTTGAATCATTGAATAGGTGGGTCGTTCCGTGCGATGTAGCAACCATGGGGGCACACATCGATTTTACGTTCGATGGGCTGAGTATCAAAGTGCCACTAAGCGATCTGCTGACCTCCTCGAAGGACCCAGCAACGAACTCCACGATGCATTTCACGGAGGGCCAATCAGCATGTTTCCTAATGCTGTACTCCAACAATGCGATGGGGTTTAATGTGTTGGGGACCTCGTTCCTGAAAAATGCGTACGTTGCTGTCGACTTAGATGGCACCAAAGTAGCTATAGCGCAGGCGAAGAACACGACAGGAGATAGCACTCCAGTGGTGACCGTGATACCAGCGCTTTCTGGCAGTGGTTCTACCACCGCCGTGAGAACCGCGGAGAAAATATCATCCGGTTATATACCGTACGCCACGCTGAGGATGGCGAAGAACGAGACACACCTGTCCATCAGGCCCACGGGCACGGTAACCGCGATCCCCGCACAGTTCACCGCGTTCGTTAACTCCAATGGGATGATCGCCGGCAACGGGAGGTCCTTCTACGATACTTCCAGACTCTCCACGACTCTGAGGTCCACTACATCACAAGAGTACCTGTCACTGAGTACGCTTGGAGACAACTCGACAGTCGCTTCGACGGGCGGTGCGACGAGCAGAAACGCTGCCGCGGGGAAGCGCATACGACTTTACCGCGATACGCAGGCTGGCTCGTCCCTGTCTTGGAACCTCGCCGCCTGGACTAGCGTCCTCTCACTGAGCCTATTAGGCTATCTGGCACTGTTTGTATAAGATGTGTAATGGACCAGTATATAGCAACAGCAACAGCGATCAGCCACTACGTCGAGGTCGCGATGCCCGTGCCTCCCGTGTTTAGTGACATGGCTAATCGCTTACTTAATTTTTTTTTTTATTTTTTCACTTTTTAAATCAAAAGCGCAATGTTTTTTTGATCTCTTTCCTCGAAGGTTAAACTGTGCAACTGTTACTGAGCACTTCTGCGAAAAACGCGTCAAGAACAGGTACAGTCGTTGAAACGTGTCGATTACTATCCTGGAGATTAATCTGTGACTGATATTTCAAACTCCCTCATTTCACCTTCGAATCCATATTTTTTTTTCTATTTGATAAATTTGGCTCGGTTGTCCCTCTCCCTTTCACAACCGTTATATATAAATAGACAAGGCACTCTTCAGCGAGCATTCAATATGCAACACACTGGCGGTTCAGGCAGGCAGTTTGCCAGCAACAACCCCTTCAGGTCTCCAGACCTAACGAATACTGCGACTGGGTTTGGCTCGTTGCAAGATGGGCAGGATGGCGTATGGTCCGCGAGAGGCTCCATGCAGTCGCAGTTTTCAGGTGACGCGTCGCCGGCGGTCAGCTCCTCCGCGAGAGGCAACTCTAAGAATCCGTTCCTCGACGATATCTCTCCGCTTGTCCCAAACTCGTATTCTCACCCACAACCCACGTACCAATCGAACGAGCGCGCTGGCTACGTTAACGATTCTCCACCACAGGAGCGTCACCCACGCAAGTATAAAACCTCAGAGGAAGAGAAGGAGGAACTGAGGCAGAGGTACTTAAATGATAGGGGCAGCGACTCCGAATATGCGCAGAGGTCGCCAGCTCGCAAACCTCCCGCAGCCCTCGTTGACTTACCCCCCTCGTACGATGACATATCGGACAGCAGGACGAGAGTAAATAAGTACCCTGAGGAGAAACGGTCCAGCAGTCATAATAGTCACAGTAGCAGACCGCGCACGCACCGCCACCACAGCTCGCACGAGAGGAACGGCAGCGACCACAGGACACAGCGCTATCACAGTGGTGGTACTTCGCATAGCGGAACCTCGAAGAAGGAGAAGAGGAAAAGTTCGGCGGTCCTGTCGAAAAATGTGGACACCATCGATAAACTGGACGTTACGGGACTGTATGGCGGGTCGTTCCACCACGACGGCCCCTTCGACGCTTGCACGCCGCAAAGAAATAAGAATAACAAGGCTGCCCCAGTGCTGGCGTTCCCGGTAGACGGGCCCAATTCCACCATTGGTGGTGCAACAACCAAGAAATCGGCCATGAATGAAGTGTTTGGTGTCGAGGACATTGACGACGACCACGATTTGTACACAATGAAGAATACCAGTAAGGATGCTATCAGGAGCAATGTCAGTAAACAGATGAGAAACGTGGACACTAAGAATAAAACGGTGCAAGTGCACGGAACGGAGACCGGTGGCCTCGGATCCAGCACTTTCTTGGATGGGGCCCCAGCTATGGGAATACAGAGGGGCAACACCATCTCATATAGGACCCCGGATGCCTACGATAGGCGGGGGTCTGGCAGGGACCCACAGGATCTGCGCAGGAACCGGAGCACTAACAGTCGCCCTGTACCGCACAGGTTTAATAGCAACGAAGACTATTCGAGTCGGGCGCCAGCCAAGGACGTTGACGGTGATCCGGACGAGGATGTTTACCTCGGTGTACGTTTCGATAGGAACTCGAAGAAGCAATCGACTGGTAACAAGTTTCTGAATAGGGTGAAAAGTTTGAAAGTTGGTGCTAAGAAGATTTAGTCGCTTACTCGTTAAGTTAGCTCTTTTTTTTACTGGCTTCGCTGTCTGGAAGGCGTCTCAATGGAGAATTGCAGAGAGCCGTGACGTAAGTTGCACCTTGGACGTTATAAGTACCCCTGACAGATTCTTCCAGGCACAAAAGAAAGAAGGAAGGAGATGATTAGATATTCCTTGATTAAGATAGACAGAATAACGCAGGTATACATTTAGTACTACTATATATATAAATATATTAAAACAGTTACCAATTGCTGAGTGGGAATGTTCTACGGGTCTTGTGTCGATCTTATAATATTTACATGGTGCCAAGCGTTCGTTGCTTATATGTTGTTTTATACAGGTGGTCAGTGCATCAGAGGTATCCCTGTTCATACGGTTCAGGTAACCTCGTTTCTATCACTTTCCAGTTGATTGCCTCCCATACCCTATCCAAATACTCTTGTTTCCCGAAGACTCCGTAATCTGTCAGCCAGCTCTTCGGGGACGCGTCTATTGCCAGTAGGGGCACGTAGACGGTGTCGTCGAACGCCATCTTCTTGATCTCCTCCAGCGGTGCCAGGTCATTCAGATACGAGTCGGCACCCTCCTTGCGCACCGCTGGTTCCTCGGGCTCCGCCGGTGCGTTCTTCGCCGTGTACTGGTTCTCCAAGTTTTGCAACTCATTGGGTCTCTGCAGAGTAAACGGCGTCCCCGCATTATACGTGTTCAAAACGAACAGGGAGTCATACTTGAACTCGTTGAGTTTCGCAGACCCTGTACTCTGCACTTTGGGCTTGTATATCCTTGCGACGAGCCACGTGAAACCGTCCCCGTTAATTGCCAGGTTCGAGTTCAACAGCAACGTTCTGAACTGGACCATCGAGTCGAATGACGCCTCCAGCGCCAGCTGCAACCGCTTGTTCCCAGAAGAGATTGGTTCGTTGCTGAATTTTAGTGACATATCCGGTGTCGCCAGGAGAGCCTCCCGCCCCGGTTTCACCTCTGGAAGTGGTTTAGAGATCCCGCGGAGACAAGATAGTGCAAACTCGCGGTTGAACAGCAACGAGGCGTAATTGGCCACGTACTTCTTCGTCGCCGAGGTCCCGCATTCCGCAATGATCGTCTCCAACGACTTCTGTTGCAGTGTCTCGTTGTTCGCCGTGTATTTGTTCAGTAACGCCGTGTAGTACTCTACAGGGTCAAACCAGCTACTCTGCAACCCTCTGGCGGAGAGCACCCCTGGCAACGACCCGCCATGCGTCAAATGCTCCAAAGACCTCGTCGAGATAAACCGTCTCCCCATGCGGCATCTCGCCACGTCACACAACTTTCCCCTCCACAGCATTCAGAAACAAAGCACTTGCTGGCTCTCCCTCTCTGTCACTGCCTTCTCAAGGGTACTTCTCGAACCACCACACAGCCTCGGAAGTCTCTAAAGGCCAACACACTGCAGCCTTGGTCCTTCGGGTAATAATTCGCGATGCCTCTCGAAGAAGAAAACTTTTCACGATGAGAATCGAAACAAAACAATAATCACTTTTCGATTGTTGAATATTTCAGCGATGGACGGGGACTGTGAGAGGCGTTGGGGTTTCTTGGATTGGGTTCTTATTTCTAGCTGTTGTTAACTCTCTTCCAGTCCTGTCAAGGTAACTAATTTCTAATACACACACACGCATATACACATTAAAAACATGCTGAAGTGGATTCAAGGTGGGATTTCCGCTGTCACTGGGATAGCCGAGCCAGAATACGGTAAAGAGTACATCCACACGTTGACGGAAAGATTGGACGGTAAGCAGCCGTACTGTGTTGCTACACGCGAGGATTTCTGCTGGAGGGCACCAGAGTTCACAAATGTGGAGACCGCGACTTTCTACTTCAACCAATTGGATTCTGGTGTGACCGGTTTTGCGCAGGTGATCCACTCGAACTTGATGGGTATCCATACCGCTGCGCAGTTCACCTTCAGGATATTCAATACGAAGGATCCAGAAGCGCTGAACTTGTGGACGTCGACGAAGCTGGAGAACTTCAGAGTGGAGGGCCCCAATTTCTACGCCGATGACTTGTCCATCGAACTGACCGATGACGATAAGACGTTCCACGTGGTCTCCAATGTATGCGAACAGTCCAAGGTCGACCTGTACATCACGAGACTAACCCCCGCTGCGAAGGCTGGCCCAGACCCTACTACTTACTACGGGGACAACCGGGAGGAGCCCTGGGGAACCCTAAGACACAGTTTCTGGCCTAGAAACAGCTGTCGTGGGACTTTCAATCTGAAGATTGAAGTGCCCCAGGACGATGACGGTGAAGAAGAAGAAACTCAAGATGGGGACGAAGATGAAGATGACGAAGATGACGACGACGATGATGATGATGATGATTCTTCAGATGATGATGACTACGAGGAGTCAATCAAGGTTTACAGGGATGAAATTATTACTTTCGGAGAAAATGATCCAGCCTACTCGATGTTTGTCTTGGCGTTTCAAGGGATGAAACCTCACCACGCGGCAAAGGCGTGGAATTTCGTTTACGTCCACACAAGGGAGAACAGTGCCGTTCTTATGGAATACATCACCCCGAAATCATACGGTAGTACTAAAGTCTCCGTTGGTATTCTTACCAGCGACACCGAAATTTTGAGTTTGTCAATTAACAACAACTACGAACACTTGGAGACAGAAGTCGACGAAGTTGGCTGGAGCGTTCCAAAGAAGATTAAGGTCGAGTTTGCTGGTGTGTCGCCAGAGGTCACGGACGAGCAGATTGCCAGCGGTGAGCTGAAGAAGGACGACGAAGTGTCTGCCGTTATTGAGGGGCCCATGACCAAATTGATCGAGAGGATCGATGTCATGGGAGAGATCCCAGGGTTTGTCAAAAATATTGTTTCTGGGATTGCCGGCACGAAACCATACATCTACCAGTACGCAGACGACAACTTTACGCTGCAAGTAAACGGTGGTAAGAAAGTACAGTGTTTGGGCTGGGCCGAAGTCACGTTCATTTCCAAGTCTGATGAGGTGAGCGCTGAATCTTACAACGAAAACTAGTCATAAACTGTACAAAATAATAATGCTGCAGTAGTAATACTAAAAGTAATCATAAATTGTCATACTATCCGACGATAATCGAAGTACACAAATATTTCCAGCAACCTCCTTTTTTCGCACACTATTTCCCTGTTATTGCTTCAGTCACGATTGCCACTTTATACACTTACTTCTCCTACCTATTAGCAAAAATGTACCATATACTTATTACATACTTCCTTTTTTCCATTCACCAGCTCCATCTACAAGTATACTTCAGATTCAGGTTTTTTGATAAGCAGTAACAAAAAAGTAATAACTTCATTGGCGATGAGGGGCAGTCTTCCCTCGAACCCTCCCACGCAACGAGTGGTCCATGTTAAAACCGCGTCAAGAAACGTTTTGGGTGACAACGTCATCGGGCAGAAAAGTGCTCAAATAGAACACGGAAAAACTATTTGTATTTCTTTTTTTTTTCCGGTGATAGAGTTGTTCGCTTCCCGGGCGGAATAATGCCGGAAACCGTCGTACCTCAAGTAACCACGGAACGACAGTTCATCCAACCAGGTGGCACGTAAACAAACTGCTCTACGTGTTTAACGTGAGTGAAAACGCGTCGTTCGCGTCTCATAGCATAGTTGTTCTTCATTTGGCAAATAACAATGACAAATTTTACGCAGCAAAAGTACGCCAAAGGACTCTGATGGCCAATAGGAACTTATCACTGGAAGATGGGAATATGGGTATTAGGCTGTTGCCTAACAAGATTTCCGCGCTAATAGTTTACGTGGGGAGTTATTTCATCCGCGCAATTCCACCCCGTATTCAATACGGTTGATACTGGGATGGGAAACAACCTGTTGCTACCAGTAATAGGACTTCTCTCCGCGAGTGGGGAATGATGGGGCCCCGGCTTACCCGCGGAATGGCATCTGAGCGAATTTTTTGAGATCTTTGCCTTGGTAACACCTCCCATCCCCGGTCAGAAACACCATAATTTTTCCGGGGTCGGATTAATAGAACAATAGACAAGGAAAAATTGTCTTTCCGGCGAATTTCCGCCCGCTCTGTAATACGGAACAAATAATGGAAATGCGCTTCTAAAACACGATACTTCTAACCCGTCGTTTAATCACCTTCAGCTGGTTGGTGAGTTAACACGTACATTGAACACTACTGATCTGTGGCTCAACTATGTACCATACGAACGAAGGCAGTCGATAAACACTGCACTGAAAGAACGGTGGAAAACGCCGGTTATGGACCCCGTTAAGAGTTTTTCCGTAATTTTTCCGTAATTTTTCCGTTTCTCCCCTGCGCGGTTTTCGTGGAATCGGCCGGAGGCTTCCCCACTCTAAATGGTTTAGCAAAGATGCGAGAAAGGAAGTTGTTCCGAAAAGGCGGAACTTTTCCTGTAGTATTTCCGTCACGTTATGACACCCAAGTGGGGGTCCATTGTCTTCCTCCGCAAAAAATTATTCAGTCACGGAAATAACTGTGAAATTTCGTGTTCTACTTGTTTGTTATCGTAAATTGAGGTAAATTAAACGGTGCTTATTGTGAACTCAGCGTGATATTAGTGTGGGTTTTGCGTTTCTTAACTCATTGCGGCTGCTAAATAAACATGGTGGCTGGTGGGAGGACTTTTTCCCGGAAAACTATAAATGTGGCACTTCGACCATCAACTTTTCCAAAATTCAAACGTCCTCTTTCTTTTGATGTTTCAGTTTCATAAATTTTATCTGGAAAATATAAGACACCCATCACTCTAATCCTCTTCAAGATGGATTCCACACCAGATGCTATAACTCCTCAAAAATCGGAGTCTTCCAATTCCAATGTGGAAGTAAACTCCAAAATCATGAATCAGCAAGATGACTTTCAGTATCAAAACGCTGAGATTGCCTCTCCAAATACAGGTAGGGGTGCATACATGTCCATTTGCATTTCATGCTGTATGGTTGCCTTCGGTGGTTTCGTTTTCGGCTGGGATACCGGTACTATTTCTGGTTTCGTCGCCCAGACAGATTTCTTAAGAAGATTCGGTCAGAAACATAAAGATGGTTCCCACTACTTGTCTAAAGTGAGAACAGGTTTAATTGTCTCTATTTTCAATATTGGTTGTGCTATTGGTGGTCTTATTTTGTCAAAACTGGGTGACACCAAAGGCCGTAAGATGGCGTTAATTATCGTTGTCGTGATTTACATCATTGGTATCATTATTCAGATTGCATCAATCAACAAATGGTTCCAATACTTCATCGGTAGAATTATCTCCGGTCTAGGTGTTGGTGGTATTTCTGTGCTGTCGCCTATGTTGATTTCTGAAGTGTCTCCAAAGCACTTGAGAGGTACTTTGGTGTCGTGTTATCAACTAATGATTACGTTGGGTATCTTCTTGGGTTACTGTACTAACTTCGGTACCAAGAACTACTCGAACTCTGTGCAATGGAGAGTCCCACTAGGTCTATGTTTTGCCTGGGCTCTATTTATGATCGGTGGTATGACTTTTGTTCCAGAATCTCCACGTTATCTTATTGAAGCTGGTCTGATGGAAGAGGCAAGGGCGTCTCTTGCTAAGGCCAACAAGTGTGCTCCAGACCATCCATTCATCCAACAGGAATTAGATACCATTGAAGCTAGTGTAGAGGAAGCCAAGGCTGCTGGTACTGCATCATGGGGTGAATTGTTCAAACCATTTATGTTTAAGCGTACGTCTATGGGTGTTATGATTCAATCCTTGCAACAATTGACAGGTGACAACTACTTCTTCTACTACGGTACTATTGTTTTCAAGGCTGTTGGTTTGGAAGACTCGTTTGAAACCTCAATTGTCTTCGGTGTTGTGAATTTCTTTTCTACTTGTTGTTCGCTGTACACTGTCGACAAATTTGGTCGCCGTAACTGTTTGTTGTATGGTGCCGTTGGTATGGTTTGCTGTTACGTTGTCTATGCTTCCGTCGGTGTTACCAGATTATGGGCTAACGGTGAGGATAATCCATCCAAGGGTGCAGGTAACTGTATGATTTGCTTTGCCTGTTTCTACATTTTCTGTTTTGCCACTACGTGGGCTCCAATTGCATACGTCATCATTTCTGAGACTTTCCCATTGAGAATTAAATCCAAGGCCATGTCTTTGGCCACCGCCGCTAACTGGCTATGGGGTTTCTTGATTGGTTTCTTCACTCCATTCATCACCGGTGCTATCAACTTCTCTTACGGTTACGTTTTCATGGGTTGCATGGTTTTCGCCTACTTTTACGTCTTTTTCTTTGTTTCGGAAACCAAGGGTCTAACATTGGAGGAAGTCGAAACCATGTACGCAGAAGGTGTTCTACCATGGAAATCTTCCGCCTGGGTCCCACCTTCTAGAAGAGGCGCGGACTACGATGCTGATGCATTGATGACTGACGACAAGCCATTCTACAAGAGAGTGTTTGGTAGAAATTGAATATTCACAATCTTGACATTTAATACATATCTCTGATGTTTTGTTTTCTAATGATTTATGACGACTCGATAAAACGGCATAACCATTCCTTAAGATAAATTTTATACTTAAATAAAATTATAAAGTTCCGAGATTTGAAAGCAGCCACCGGGCAGGAATCTAGTAATAACCTATCTCTTTCGATTTTGCTCTTACATGTACTGTTTTCTATAGTATGTCTTAAACTGTTAACTTCTGTGTATTATCCTGTGGGAATATCTGATGTATTAGTCAAAGTTACGTCAAACCTTTGAACGGATTGATATTTTTATGATATCATCCTCAAAAGAAAATGTAAACCCCATTCTTATAGTTTGTTGAGATGTGGAATCAGAATATGATCATCTCATACGGACTGTTCTATAAGAAAAGTTTTTATACAAAAGATTGT